>CM061531.1:157615640-157813088 GCA_030545055.2 Neoaliturus tenellus
AGTGAACGTAGTAAACTAGCTAATTTTGATGGGGAGTGAGCACAGCAAAATAGCTCACCTGAAGGGCAAAAAGTTCTCAGGTTGGCATTGCAAAGCATACAGCTAGTTTTATATATATATGAAAATAATTATGACGATGATGAATGTCGAAAGTTGTATCCTTCTGCATTATCTGTCTATTCACAGTCATAATATTTGTATATAAAACCTATCTATATGGGGTGAGTTTTAAGTCCCTTCCCTCTTATTTATTCTCTTTACAGTATAAGTTAGAAGGTTTAAACTCCACACATCTATGTTAGACCTAAATATCTTGTTCATGGGCTCATTGATTCTCTACCTCCAGAGGGGGACGATCTACGAGGAGTGAGCCAAGATTCTTAGATGTAAGCATAGGACAATATGTACATCAAATTAAAGGTCTTTAATAATAGAGAACAATGCCGCAAAAGGTTGACTAAGTCAGAAATGGCAGGCCATCTAACTTTGCATTAATATCATATTGCTGATAACAAGAAATTCAACAACTCTCAATACACTCGACCTTTGAGGTCGAATTTGCACATTGCTAGGAATGCAAAGCCTTTTAAAATTATGTATCATTTGACGTAGGCCAATGCAGTTTTCCTGACGACTTCCTCTAGGGACGTCCCTAAAGGAAGTCTTGGGAAAAAATTCATTGGCCTATATCACATGATACATTATTTTAAAGGTGTTTGTTTTCCAAGCAACTTGCTACAATCCTGAAATCTAAAGGCTGAGTGTATCAGGAGTTATTGCATTTTTTGTTTTCCAGCAATATGATTTTAACCTATTTGTGCCCACTGTCGACATTTGTCGATGCTTTATTTTAATTTATGAAAGTCCATGGAATTTTAGGTTTTTCTTGATTAAAATTGGCATTTTGGAGTGAAAATATAATTATCTTTTGTATTTAAAGGCCGTAGTGGCACACACACAGTAAACAGAAGTAAAAAGTAGCAAAATTAGTGTTGACCAAGGTGCAACTCTCTAAGAATTAACCGATCCCGTCAACTTCCACGCAAGCCTGCCACCGTTTAATTTACGTGGGCCCTCCACCAACTTTGCCACAGATCGGCTAACACTTTAAGAGTTGCACCACCAGGTCAGGGTTTGGTCGTGTGCGGATTCGAACCCGCGCCGACGCAGACATCCTGGCCAAGGATGCCTATGCCTTAGCCATCTGAGCTATCACGACCGGCAGCCTAGACATGAAAATTTGGGTTTTGAATGGTGCGCGCCCCTAGCGGGAAAGACTGTAGGCCGTTGGTATGCGAGTTCGATACAAGAGCGCAGCACTAAGCCACTGCACCTAATTCGCAAGAAACAATTTGGGCATAAATGGGTTAATCCAAATTTGATCGCTTGCCATTTCTGCTTGGTCTTCCTTTAGAGGTTCGGTTTTTCGGAATTGTATTATAACAGAGACCTTTAATTTGATGTAAATATCAACCTATGCTTACAATTAAGAATCTCAGCTCACTCTCCTCGTGGACCCCCATTGGAGATGGAGACTCAATGAATCCATGAAAAACAAGATATTTAGGTCTAACATAGACGCACGGAGTTCAAACCTTTTAACTTATACCGCATAGAAAATAAATAGGGGTGGAAGGGACTTAAAACTCACCCTACATATGTATTTGAATTGTCCTAGAAACTATTGCCGTCAAACACAAGCGGTTATAGAATCAAAAGGGTCGTGCTGAAGCTCCAAGCAGATGGAACTGGAAAGTAGCCCATGACGATGCAGTGATTGGCTAATGGCTAAGACTTTAGACCCATCAACTAAGCATTCCTATACAATCCAATCTAAGAGAGTCGTTTTAAATAACAGACTTTCACTGTGGACTGTAGTCGAGCTGCTCACCTCGTTGTTCAGTGAGTTACTCAGTTTGTCAACATAAGTTAGTAACTTTAACCTTTCATAATAAATTTAATTGTAAAATAAAACCAAATTTAGCAAAAGTTTTTGTTATTTATATATAGAAAAGAATAAATTTTTATTTTCGCAAAACGGTATAACATGCATACATAAGTTAGTTGAAAATGTCCCATACAACAAACAACCCAACAAAAAGTCTGAATAAAAAAACACAAAAAAAAATTTCAATGAGAAAATAGAGTGCCTTACTAGGCACAGTTAACAAAATCATCATAAAGTTAACAAAATATCAAAGTAAATAATAATAAAAATACCAGTCTTTCAAAATTTTAAAACTGCATCTGTGTTTCAAATTATACATTATTTGCAGATTATTCTTCAAATAAGACAACCAATGGATCATCATCTAAAATAAACTAAAATTCTTATTTTATTGAAATTTATAACTAACATTAACTATGGTTTGAAATTTCAAACCGCACACCGCACTTAATTAAAGTTACATTTAAAAAAAGGATATATTAAGTAGTTTTTAAACTACCTAAGCTGGTTTTAAATACAACTTGTACTTACTCGCAAATAGAACATGTTTGTTCTTCATCTGTTTTTGGACTAGATTCTTCCAGCTCAAGCTGATTATCATCACAAGTTTCAACAAAAAGGTCATCCGTTCCATTTGAAGCCATTTTTGTTATCTGATATATTATCTCTCAAATATCTTGATCCTGTGGCTTCTACACTGAGGTTCTTCCTTTAGAATGTACTGGCTTCAACCTAAAAAATTTATAATTTTAATACAAAAATAAGGCTGCGTTACGACTTATAATCTATACATATTTAATACGCGACATAATTTTTAGTACAAGGAACTCCTCCTACAGTTTTCAACCAATTTTAATGATTTTAGTGTCATTGGATAGAGCTCGGCAAGAAGTTGTTTCTAAAGTACATTGGTAAATATCCATCCAAACAGAAGGGCTCTAGAAGCCCTTAAAGTTCTAAATTTCTCTTTTTGATTAACATTGATGAGGAAATGTGACTAACTTATTCAAATGATAAAATTTATCAAGCCATTACAATAAACAAAATAAATTTTAAATGCCATATAAAATACAAGAAAATGCAATTTAAACAAAAAATATCCTTAAAATAACCAAAAGAGTTCTTAGATCACTTTGAGGGTTTTAATAATTTCACATTAAAAAACCCAAAAGGGACCATGTTACTTTTCGTTTTGAGGTGCCCAGAGACCAAAAATAATAGTCATTAAAATTTATGTATATATGTGTCCCTAGACACGATAACTCTCGTAAAAACGGTCAGATCGACACCAAATTTGGTAGAGATATGTAATCCCACATTTATTCGGATGAGTTCGTAAACCAGACATATCGATCTACAGGAAGGGGTAGTTTTGGGGGGTTTTGTACCCCAAAAATGGGTTTTTTGCATTTTTCATATGTAAATTTTAAAAATTTTAAATTTTGATTTTGACCATTGGATTTAGCTCAACAAAACACACAATTTAGTATTTTAAAGCTTTGCTTTATATCCATTGGTTACCGAGATATTAAAAAGTCTAAAGACAGTACATTGTATTTTGGTTCTCCAATGTTAATCTTATGGAGAAAAAGGATGTGTTAATATTTCACTCATTAACCAATATTTTTCGATGAAACTTGGAATTCAGCTTCATTTGGTTGAGATTCATCCTTTTATGGTAAAAAATCTTGGTTTTTGTGCTTATCATGGCAGCAAACCTGCATACTCTTTTCCCATGTTAACCATATGGAGAATAGGCAAACTCCTTTAGCAATGGACAGATATTGACGAAACTTAGTATAGCCTATGGCTTCATATGGTGAAATAAATTTTGATTTATGCTAAAAACCTACTTTTAGTGCTCCCCATGGCAGCATACCTGCATACTCTTTTGCTATATTTATCATAAGAGAATAGACATTTATTTCCCTATTTATGAGCTTGTGATGAAATTTTGTTTACAGGTTTATCTGGTCAAAATTAATATTACTAATTTGGAAATTTGCTGAGTACGCAGGTCTGCTGCGACGGGGGGTATTTAAATTACAACTATAAATGAAGTAACTTAACAGATATATTTTTAAATGAGCACCGAATTGAGGAAGTATGGCCAGGGTTCTTACAACCATATCTCAAGAAAATTCAAGGACTTTTCCAGGACTTTTTAAGGACCATGAGCAGTAACCATATTTATATCGACTGGTAGGATTAGTAAGTTACAATTTTTTTGCTTAAAAAAATTATAGTAGGTTTATACAGAATGGATAACACTTGGCATTGCCCCTTACACAAGTTTAAAATTTGAAAGCTCCGACTATTTAAATACTTAAATTGAGAGTCAAATGTGTGAGTGATTAATAACATTGTCAAAGTTATGGCTCACAGTTCATAACGAGGAGACCAATTAAGGATCGTCATTGCTCAGACCAATGTATGATCCAGATTTTTTATCCACAAATTAATGAATTATTTAACCATAAAACTTAGAAATGTGTAATTTTTCACACAATGTTCAGTAAATAGTCTTCTTTTAGTGATGTGTTTTTTAACCCTCCGAGCGTTCAATATAGCACCCCTGGAGCGTTACGCATTTTTTGGAGGTTTTGCATAGTTTCAAATCAAAATTAATACAAAATATATTTTATGACCTAGCACTATAAATGTATATATTATATGAAAGTAGATAAAATGGACTATCTAAAAATACAAAAATTATTACCCTTACTTATTGTTACCAAAATTAGGCTATAGGTTAAAAATAAAAAAAAAATACAAAAAAAATATTTTATGTAACTTTGCTCTCCCCTAAAATAATTTTAGAAACACGTGATCAAAATTCCAAGATATACATTTTGTTTAGCAATTTATGCTGTTCAAGAAAATAGATAATTTATATAGGCCTAGGCTAGAAGCATTTGAAAAAAAATGTATGTTGAATAAAACCAAATATGTCCTAAGGTACTTACCCTAATCCCATAAGAACACATGTAAAATCAAACTAGGAATATTACACTAATTCCTACTCATAATAATGGTTATAAACTCGATAAAACATATTAATTTATTCCAATAATGTAAATTAACAGTATTAGAAACACTTTTAATCATTTATAACCTTAAAACAATTGGTAAAATACGTATTTCATTGTTTACAAAGTTAGCAGATGGTAACGGTTTTTTTTCCATTTGTTTCATTGCATATTACAAACAACCAATCACGTTCAGCCATTTGAAATGGGTGTGTTTACGTAGCTTGGAATCTCGCGAAAACAGTGGTCGCTTCACGAGTGCATTTCTGTCATTGACTATAAAGTTACACCTCATTTTCTAATTATCCTAAATATCGATGCAAACGCTCGGAGGCCGAAAAATTGATGAATAACGCTCGGAGGGTTAAAACCTCAAAAAAATTTTGGCTTATATATAATAAACAAATACCAAATATACACAATAACAAAAGAAAGTAATACAAATTTGTTTCTAAATCGTTAATTTTGACATTACAGTGTCCATTACAGCTGTATAGTATGCACCTGATTTAAGGTAATAAAAAAATTTCATAAAACTCAAGGAGACAATACCAACATTTCCACAAAATTCAAGGACTTTTCAAGGACCATACAAAAAATTATGAAATTTCTGTACTTTTCAAGGCCTTCATGACCAGGGGTTGAATTTCAAGGACTTTCAAGGACCGTAAGAACCCTGTATGACAGGCCAAGTGCCAATGGAAGCCAGACCTCTGGGTCTGGTAATTGGTTATTATTATATTTCTCAGTCTGCTGGGTAATCGGGCATGTAGACGCCGTTATAAAAATACAAATGACCTTAAAATAAATAATTTTTGACCTTTAACCGCAAAATGTACACTTTCTGTAGAATGACCCATATATTGTAATTCAACAAATAGGCCTAGCCTATCTAGGCCCTAAGTGCAATTTGAAAAACATATGGGTGAATCTCACAAAATGTTATAACTTAAGTCCCATTCAATTTCATGTTAAAATAAATAAACAATTGCCAATAAAACAGTGTTTAATTACTTTCCTTAATCCCTATTCTCCATTGAATATCTATTTAAGAATATAAAATAATCAATTTATTTACATAAAGAAGTTTACTTCAAGAAAATACAATTCGGTAACGTGTCACTGGACTATCGTCTGCTAATTCACTTCAAAACAAAACACATAATATGCGACGAAAAAAGAAATAATATTTGTCGATATGACAACTGAAGACAGTAAATGTGGAAACCATAGGCCATCAAACGAAATTTCGTTGTTTTGGAGGTTATACAATAAACTTTCGTCGGTCTTTGTCCCGCCCACGGCAAAAAAAGCTACATGAAATTGGCGCCGTAATCCGTTCCTCGAGTTTTAGCGGGAACGAAACTGTCGTAGTTCGGCAATGCTTGATGTGGTGAACGAAAGTTATTTTGTTGTTGGTGATTTTTACGTCGTGTTTTACTTCAAAATAAATATTTTCAGGTAAGAATCATTCCGTACCTTAAATCATAAACAAAACGGTAACACTATTTTGTACGAAGTTATTTGGCTAGATCATTGGTTAAAGCTACGTCTACAACAAGTTTGTTATTTCGTACCTAACCTCAATCTTCCGAGGTCTCATGATGCCGCGTTGCGTTACTACGTTGTATTTAATCTGGAAATCACCATCCGGTAACGCTCATTTCGGAAACGTTGCCGGAGAGGTAAAACGTTACCGTTTTGTTAAAAGTTACCTCACTTCCTTGATTTTTATTTAAGAGTTACTTTTAATGTTTTATTAATAGATGTTAATTATATTAACAGTAAATACATGTCTAGATGTTTGTAATAAATAAAAAAATATAAAAAAAATACTTTGAGCCAACATAATAGCCTTTGTGCTATATGTTTTGACACATATTTTTAAAAACACAATCAAATGATTTTTAATAAATTTAATAGTTTTTATTTATTTTTTAAATATTATCATGACAAATAAATATACTAAATAAATATAACATATTTAACAACAGCATCCTTATTTATAAATTAGGGTGCTCTTGTTGAATACATGTTATTTGTTTAGAGGGTGTTTTTTTACAATTCACATTTTTATTTAATTTATATATATAAATTAAATAAAAGAATTTTAGGGTTGCAGAATGTTAAATTTTTCTTCCCCAACGTAGATATAGAGGTTTTCAGCAAACTGAACCGTAATATTAATTTAATATTTTTAATAAAGGTGCAAATTTAAAAAAACCTGTTTAATACTAGCAGCCCTATTAATTTAATGTTATATTGACACAACAGGCATGTTAATTTTGAGTTTAATTTTTTTAAATATTTTTTATCAGTCAAATTAGTTCTCTGCTAATACGCCTAGTTCTGAATATAAAATACAATAACAAGTTAACTGATGAGCTGAATCCATTTTTTTTTAATGTACTTAACTACCACAATCTCTAATAACATCCATCGTTAGGAAAGTAGGCTAACATTTATTTATTTTGTTTTCAGGGCATTAAAATATCATGGCTCGCTCAACAAAGCAGTCAGCAAAGGAAAAATATGAGCGGCAGAAAGAATTAACACGAGAACGGGTTCGAAGGTATAGACAAAGGATGACAGAAGAGAAAAAAGAAGAAAAGAAGAAATATGATAGAGACCGGTATGCCCGTTTAAAAGAAGAAAATAAAGTAAAAGGAATAGCAGACTTGACACCTAGAGAGCAAAGAAAAAAGAGAAAATATTGGAGGGAAAGGAACAAAGTGAGAGCCGAAAAAAAACGAATGTTGGTAGAAGTTACTGATACTCCTCCAGCTTCTCCCTCAGGAAGTGTAAGAGAGGAGTCTGTCCAAAAAAAACGGGGACGGAAGCAAGTTCGTAGGGACAAAGCAAAGGCGTATAGAACAATCTCGAAACAAAAAGAACAAATAAAAAACTTAGAAAGAAGACTGGCCAAGTATAAAAAAAGATTACAACGAGAGAAGGAAAAAAATAAAATTGAAGCGTCACCATCGTCAAGAAAGGCAGTATCAAATATCCTAAGAGGCGAAAAAGTATCTCCGAGAGTAAGAAAAGAGTTGTTTTTGGGCGCTGCTCTGCAAAAACAAATCAAAAATCAAATGAAAGAGATCGGCAACAAAAAGAAAGAAAAACAAATTTTTCACAAAGTTCTTGGGAACAAAGTAATCAAGAAGTACAGATTGCAGAAACATTTTAATAAGATCATACCTTACAATGCAAACAAAAAAATCCAAGAAAGCCCTGACACTTTTAACTACACACGGAAAACAAAAAAAAGTATCACAAAAGAATTGAGTGAACAATTACGAAACTTTTTTGAGGACGACCGTGTGAGCAAAATGTGTCCAGGGAAAAAAGATTTCGTAAAGAAGGGTGGAGTTAAAAAACAAAGGCGGATCCTATTGAGCACACTAGGACAGCTCCATGAACAATTTGAAAAAGAGCATGACATAAAAATTTCAAAAGCTTCATTTTGCCGATCCAGGCCCTTTTGGGTAACATTTCCCAAGTTTTCTGACAGACAAACCTGTGCTTGTATAAAGCATTCTAACATTGAGCTATTAGTAACCTCATTGAGGAACCACAACATAATTGGTCAGCGAACACCTCGAGAAGTGCTAAAAGATATGGTCTGCTCAGTAGAAAATGAAGCTTGCATGATGAGTAGATGTTTGCATTGCAAAAACAAGCAAATTGAATATCATTACGAAGAAGATTTTCTAGTAAAGTACCACAAGTGGAGAAAAGTAACTGAGGTTAAAGTGATCAAAGGGAAAAAAAAAGAAATCAAGAAAACTGCAAAATGTCAGGAAGTGGCAAAAGTTTCAAAACTGAAAACCTATTTCAAGAAAGAGATGGATGTTTTTAAAAAACATGTCTATTATGCCAAACATCAGGCAGAAAGAGTTAATGAAAAAGTAAAATCTCTAGCAGAAGGGGAAATTTTGATCAGATTAGACTTTTCCGAAAATTACATTTGTAAGTACAAGGAGGAGGTGCAAGCGGTGCACTTCGGTGCCTCAAAAAAACAAATTTCGTTGAATACTGGGGTATGGTACGCGAAAATAGACGGACACATCAAAACAACTTGCTTTGCTTCAGCATCAGACAATCTTGACCACCAAGCTCATGCCGTTTGGTGTCACATGGAACCTGTCTTAAAATCGATATGTACTTTACTTCCTGACACAACTAAAGTTCACATTGTATCCGATAGCCCCTCAAGCCAGTACCGAAATCGCATTAATATTTATCTTTTTAAGAGACTCTTGCCAAAACACTTTCCCAATGCCACTTACTGTTCATGGAGCTACACAGAAGCCGGCCATGGCAAAGGGCCCATGGACGGGGTTGGGGGTACGTTAAAAAGAGAGGCCGATCGCAAAGTGTTACGCGGTGCAGACATTTGTTCTGCAAAAGACTTTGTGTCCGCACTTAAGCATGTTAACATTGATCTTTACGAAATTCCTGCGAACGTCATCAGTGACTTTAAGGCTGAAGTTAGTGGCTTCAACATCCCAGAAATTAAAGGAATAATGAAGGTTCATCAAATTACTTGGTGTATCGGCAAAAAAATGTATGCCAGAGGTCTATCGTGCTTTGCATGTGTTCCTTCATCTCTTTGTACCCATTATAATCTTGGCGAAATTTTCCCATCCTCACAAGATCCCCCGAAGACTCAGAAGATCAGCACAGAGCGTAAGAGGAAAACAAAGTTGTCCGTGGATGAAGTTTATGGAGCTTCTTCTGAAGATGAAGACTTCTTTGATCAGGAAGTTACTGCTGAAGACACAAGTAATATGATGAACATGTATGAGTGCACAACAGAAGAGGATGGTATATCTGATAAAATTGTGTCTGGAGCACATGTTTTGGTCGAGTATCAGATTGAAAAAGGCAAAAAGTCTTCATCAAAGCAGTTTTTTGGCATCTGCCAAAACGATCCAACCCAGGGAGAAGTCATCATAATGTTTTTGAAGAGTTGTGCTAAAGACAGCCAGTTGTTCTTTGTGAATGAAAAAGACGTAGTATCAGTGCCTTTAAATCAAATTAAGGCTGTGCTTCCAACTCCTTCTGTTGTATTGAAAGGCAATCGTGTCTTTTACAAATTCAAGAAATTCAACAAGTAACTGTACTGGTTTAACGAATTGTCTTATTTTAATATTTAAAATGTGGTTTTACTGAATAATGACAGTGAAAGTGACAACAAAGATTTCATGTTCGTTTTAATTTTTCACTTTCACAAAGTTGACAAAGCTTTCAGTGATAGTTATAGGTAGAAGAGTAAAATGTAATTGACTATTGTACTTTTAAAACCCATGTTGTCCGTTTTTTGCTTTGTTTTGACAATTTCATGGGTTTTCTAGTTGTCATTTTTTATAAAGTAAAAGTAGTTTTACTATTACACTTTTATCGTGTACTAATTATTTTGTAAGAATGATACTTTTACAACCATGTTCTTTTTTATAATTTTACTATTTTTCATGGCTTTAGTATTATTCATAAAATAAAGGATTATTTGTAATGTCAATCTTGTATTTTCTTACTCTATGCCCAAGCTCTCTGTAAGTTTTGACATAATGAGAGCGAGAATGGAGGTTAGTGCACAATCCGGTAACGGTCAATACAATTCAGTAACGCACATGAATACTTGTGTAAATTTGTTATTACTTTTACTAAATTGATGATTAATCAATCACTGTACTCTTTACAGTTAATATTAACTAGAAAAAGTGAAGATTTGAATTATTCTAAGATTTGGTTGATTTCATTAGAAAGTTTATGTGTTTACGTTGCTAGGTAACCTAAAAATCCGACAATTTTTCTTTATTATTGGCATAGTAACTTGAAAAATAATTTTGAAAACATTGTATTTTAATAATTAAAGGTACATTGTATTGTTTATAAAATTATTATGTCATTTAATATATTTTATTACTGTATTTTTATTGATTTATCAAGCGTTACAGGATTGTAATTATTCAGTGTCGTCTACATTTGAGATATTGGAAAAAAATAGTAAATGACAAAATTCAGCTCTGCTGATATAAATATTTATTTAAAACAATATAAAGTTTTTATTCACAATGTACAAATAATTCAAAATAATAAAAAATTTTTTTTTTTTAGTTGGTTGAAAATGCTACATTTCGTGAGATTCACCCATATCTCCAAGTTATGGGGTGTGTATCCATAGTAACAGTATACTCCAAAAAGAAAAATTATTGCACACTCTCAAACAAATAAAAAATTAGAAGTAGTAGGCATAGGCCTAATACACTTTTTATTATTTTAACTGACCTAAACAAATAGCCTAGGGTGAAAACAAAGGAAAACTCGTTTTAATGTTAGGCCTATTTCAAATAATGGTAAAAATAAAAATAAGCAGTAAACAGATACACAGGTTAACCTACGTCTAGTGATGTGGGCCGGGCAAATGCCCAGTGGGCGGGTCGTTTATAAATGGGCATTTGCCCGGGCATTTGTCCAAAGCGATTTTAAGCGCCCAAAAACTGGGCGTTTATAAAAAGTTCAGTTTAAGGCGCAATACAATAAAACCTGTAATATTTTCAGTGTGGTATTTTAACTAAATATTTTTCTAAATTGTTATATAAAATCTTATTTACTGATTAAGCAGGTTTCTACTCTGTAATTCATAAATATGTGCATAAGATAAATTTATAATGACTAATTAATTAAATTTAAAGTTAAGTATTAAGGTTTTGTTAGTAAAACAAGTGCTTTTTCACCACTATGTAAATTTCATAACATAAAAAGGCACCTATAAAATTATTTTTATTCATATACAGGGTGGAAAAAAAGTCTGGAGACGATTTAATATTTTTAAAAGTATTTAAGTAACAAAACTAAAGCGTTGCATATTGATTTTGAGTGACTAAGACTGCTTCCTAAAGTACTTAGTGTCCTTGGATATCGAAGGGGGGACGGTCCACAAGGAGTAAGAAGAAAATCTTAAATGTAAGCATATGTCAATATGTACATCAAATTAAAGGTCTTTGGGACTGGAGACCAAGCCGCAAACCCGATCTCAAAAGAATGACCGAGTAAAAAATAGCAGGTGATCAAACTTTGTATTAAAATCATATTGCTGAAAACAAAAAAATGCAATAACTCCCAATCCACTCTACCTTTTGAGGTCGGTTTTGTGGCAAATTGCTCAGAATGCAATGTACTTTAAAATAATGTACAGTATCATATGACGTAGCCTATTGCAGTTTTCCTGACGACCTCCACTAGGGACGTCTCTAAAGAAAGTCTTGTGGGAAACTGCATTGGCCTACATCATATGATACATCATTTTAAAGGGCTTTGCATTCTAAGCAATTTGACACAAACCCAACCGGAACCAAATTACAACCTTACAACCGTTAAGACTGATTCATTGTGTGTAATAAACAAATGTAAATTAATTCTATTACATTAGCCAGATTTTTTAAATAAAAATAAACCTATGAAGTTATTTTCAGTCTAAATTATTTCCTCTTGTTGTCAAAAGAAAAGTGTTGACTCTCTAGTACTGACTTCCTACCAATATAATTAAAATTATACAAGTAATTATTTTTTTAAATATAGGCTATTATGTAAATATCTAATGTAGAGGTTTAAAAAGTTGACTAGAAGAGTAGTGTTCAATTTAATTTCCATTAATCAGGTTTATTAGCCTTTAACTGGATAAACGCCCGGCGCTTATGGATTTTGGGCGGTTATTTGGGCAAATGCCCTGGGCATTTGCCCTGAGATTTAAACGCCAGGGCGTTTTACATCACTACCTACGTCACACGACACTACTGCACATATGCAACAAAGAAGTATAAACTTAACCGTTCCTCGACACAACTCGCGGTCGCGATTACTTTTCACCCCTCGCTTCTCTCGCACCAATCTTGGAATGAATTCTCCAGTAAACAAAATGATTAGCTTATATAATAAAATTGTTTTGAATGATGTAGATATTTATAATACATCCAATAAGAAATTTGTAAGAAATGCCTCACAGCTAGTTAAAGATAGCTTTATGTATTAGTTTAATTAGTTTGTAAATTTTGTAATATTGTAGTGATATAATTTCAGATAGTGATTGTTGCTGTGTGTGATGTGAATATTAACTTTATGGTTGAACGATAAACTCCACTATAATATGTTTAACTATGTATTTTTTCCTTAATGCTGCATTGTAATTGGGCTTTGGCCTGTTATGTAAGCATTGTAAATAAAATAAATAAATAAATAAATAGAAGTAAAATAGCTGTTCAGTTACACGCTGCCAATTTAACAAAACAAAACAACTCATGTAGAGGCATCTAGAAAAACTCTTTGGCTTTAAATTGACTAGGCCTATGAAAATAATTTGATACAATGATCCGGAGCGTGTATAGGCCTAGGCCTATATGAAAAAATCGGATCGGTCACATTGTAAGTTAGCCGTCGGCACTACAGAGTAGGGGGCCGGTCTACTACATTGTAGATGACCGGCAGCTCCAGGGCTAGGGTTAAGGTTTTCACAATTGAGTGGGGACCCTGTTAACGGAATTAGGCCTACAAGCCAAATAAGTAGACCTAGTAGTAAGCCTAGTGAAATATTAAAAAATTGTTCTAAGATTTTGTCTTATTTAAGACTAGGCCTAGCATAAGCCTTAATTTACGATTTAATATTCTGGGATCGCCCATGACTAGACTAGGCCTAGGCCTAAATAAGCTTAGAGGCCTAGCACTTATAGCCTAGGATTAAACTTACAGGGTTAAAATATAGCCTAGGCCTAGTCTAATGGAATTTAAGGGCGAAACTTCGTTATACGTCTCCACCGTTATTATCGATGTGGAAATTTCGATATTGCGACAATATTGCTATAACATCGATGATACAATTACACGATACGATTACGATTTTAAATAAACCTTTTCACAATAAAGCAAACACCAAATAGGCCTATATTCAAACAAGTAACTGAAAAAAGTAAAAATTGTACTTAATGTAACCTGTAACAAAGAACAACACAAAATAAACTAACCAAGTTTGTTGTGTTGTTGTGTAGCTGTATCTAAATTCGAATTGTGAGAAGAAGCAGACTTCGAGACTTTGTTAGATCTAAAATGGCGTCACACAAATGCTGCCAAATACAAATCAGAAAGGTTTTTTTTTTGCTATTGTATTGAGGGAATATGCATTTTAAATGTTTCCAAACACCATTGATTTTGTTGTTTTAAACGTCGCTGTCAATTAAAGTGACGTAGGTTTACGGTTACACTGTTAGGTTAGATTGTTATTATGATACATAATACACATATCTTTTCTCAGTATCGATGTTGATTCGATTGTTTTCATCGCTCAATTTCAATCGCAATATCGAAATTTCCACATCGATAATAACGGTGGAGACGGATAACGAAGTTTCGCCAATTTAAGACTAGCCAAGGTAAGGCTATATTGCATTATGGATAAGAACTTACCTAGGCTACACCTGATCACCAAAACCTATACCTAAACCTACAACAGACAAGCCAGGCCTAGCCTGTGGTAAGCCTATAGGCCTAGACCATGAATTCCAAGAACATACCAAGTATAAGCCTGGGGGCCAGTTAAATATCGAACTAATAATGAAATGTTGCTAGGACTAGGCCTAAATAAAAATGAAGTGCCGTCCTTAGATAAAACTGTGCATGAAAATTCAAGCTTAAATAAACAGTCTAGAATAAGACCTAGCCAAAGGCCTTTTGAGCCTGAACACCCTAAAAAAGGTCTAGATTTACCACCAAATGGAACATAACAACTTTGAATTACATAGGTGAAAAATTATGATTAGTAACATTCAATACTTTCAACGAAATCTTGCGATTTGATTTGGAAATAGTTTGTGATCAAATTGACCGTACACCAGAGCAGGATTGATTGACCTTGGACTCAGTAAATCAAAGATTTCTGGGCAATAGTAACTCTACATACAGTAAATTGTACTTGATATGATATATATTAACATGATGAATAAAAATTTTAGTATGTACTTACGTTTATGTTAAGAAACTTACATAAATCGCGAATTAAACACATTGAGCAATACACCACACAACATCGCCATATTTGTGTCTTGACGCAAAATGCAAATGGCGCGGTTCCTCACTTCCTCTCTTCAGTCATCTTCCTCCACTTCCTCTCCACACTCATTTTATCCACTTCCCATCTTTTCTAATTTTCAGCGGCCCTCCTCTGCAAACTTCGATCGCTCTCTAGTCTCTGCTGGACTAAGCTTGTGGAATAATGGAGAATGAGAAGTTAAAAACCAATACAGCAAATATATTTTGTAAGCACATCGACTTTACATACTAAATGAAAAGTCAATGGTAAAGAATAAAATTCATTATGTTTGTCGGTTGCAGAAGGCAGGGCTTAATTTCTAAAAATAAATACCCCCGTCACAGCAGACCTGCGTACTCAGCGAATTTACAATTGGATTAGGTTTTTTTTAACTTTCCCCATAAACACCTTGGATTTGGAGATGTAGGTTTGCTTCCATGGGGGTATTGTTAGTGGATATAGGGGAATTTCATCACAATGCACGTACATACCGTACTAAATTGCGTCAAATTCTGGAATTTTTAATTTTCCCCACAAACCCCATGGCAGTCAGTAGGTAGGTTTGCCACCATATGGGTGCTGCAAGTATTAAATTAAACAATACCTAGTAGAAAACATATTTTTTATTTTCTCCATAACCTGTTTATCAAAGTTAAAAAATACAATTACTAAATTGTTTGTTTTTCAAGCTCTTTTCAGCTGGTTTCAGTTTAAAATGTTGAACTTTGAAAATTTAAGGCCAAAAACCTAAAAATAAAATGCCAAAAACCTATTTTTGCCCCTTTTGAAACCCCATAAAACCCCGTTCCCATAACCCGATCATGCTGGTTCGCGAGCTCATGAAAATAGACCTGGTTCTACACCTTCATATAAAATTTCATCAAAATCGGAGGTCCCGGTCAAAAGTTATCAGAACCACGGACACACACACACACACACACACACACACACATATATATATATATATATATATATATATATATAATTGAACGAAAGGTGTTTTTAGCTTCTGGGGTCCTAAAAATAAAAAGGTAACATGGTCCCGGGCTTAGGTCTTACCATGGCTACTACCGTAATAGTGTATTTCCTAAGAGAGATTCGCTAAAAGTACCGGAGCTATGGCACACCACGTTCGGATGGGTTGGGGGGGGGGGGGGAGGATATGGAATAAACCCGTTGAAACGGGGGTCGGGATAAACAACAAATTCAAATTGGTGCATTTTATCAATATTGATTATGTTTTGCAATATGTTGTCCTGTGTTTGGGTTGAATAAATAATGAGGCCAACAATATATATATATATATATATATATATATATATATATATATATATATATATATATATATATATATATATATATATATATATATATATTGCATACATATATATTTACATATTTATATATTTACATATATTGCATATATTTACAGCTAGATTTATTATATATATATATATATATACACATAATTTAACATTGCTAGAGATCGCTCAATGGCTCACTAGTCGAAATTGGACTAAAATTTCCATTGATCTCTGGACGCAATTAATTAATAAAAAAATAGTTGAAAACTGAAACAGCAGTTCTTTCTGATTTGCTAGCATTTGTTATTATAACAGATGTCTAAATGATTCAATCAATTAACCTTCTTCCATAAGATTAACCTTGAAACATAGGTTCATTGCTAAAACCTATACAAGCATCCAAAAAACAAGAGATATGAAGAGAACAAAGGAAACACGCTTTGCGGTGGATGCTTGCTGTTCACGAGCATCCACCGCAAAGCGGTTTTTTACGTTTTTGCCTATCACGTGACAATCCCACAAATAAAATGTCTGGAATTAAAGTCACGAGATTGGCAAAACGTAAACAAGCCTCTTTTGCGGTGGATGAACATGAACGGGTCTATTGAAAAAGGATGTAGGGCGTAGCCCTGGCCGATGTGCACATATGAATAATAATGTGATTCTGCTCATCTACAGGACAATACCTAATTTCTAGCGGTAATGCGAAGATTTCTCCTACATTCTCACGCAGACTGAGGAAAAGAAACATTCTTGCTCATTAGGCTATATAGATTTATTTTTATGTTTCGGCTAAAGAGTATACTAGCTAGGCTACATAAAATATACTCAAGTAGCCACGCATTGTTGGCCCAACGTTTGCATTTTGTTGAGCAATAAGCAATATTTATTGTCGTCAAGCATTACAAACATGCACTTTGACATCGTCATAATCCTTAAATCTAATTAATCTACAGTTTGCAAACCATAAAAGTCAAAAGAAATGCACACCATGCAAGTACAGGCAAATAAAAACAAGCTCACACAGGTAAGTCAAACAAAAAAAATCAAAATGTCAAACATTATCTACAAAAAAGGTACTTACTTCAGCTGCTGGTATTGTCCGGAGATGACTTGCCTTTTCATTCATTTTCAAATCATTAATACACCATTTAATTTTTGCAGTCCAGGAAAATATTCTGTTATGAATTTAGGGTCCGTTTCAAAATTGGTTTGTTTCAAATTGTTTTTAGGTTTCTTCATCTGATTTTCTAATAGCTTTTGAGGATATCCTCGTTTGATAAAAGCAGAATTCAATTTAGAAATGTACTGTTCAAAGTCAGAGCTGTCACTACAAAGGGATTTGGCACGAATTGAAAGAATTTTTGGTATTGATTTTTTCATGTACATAGGATGACAGCTCTGATAATGCAAGTATTGCATTGTGTTGGTGTCTTTCACATGGATTTTCGTCTTAAGTATGTCATTGTCAATGAATAAATCAACATCTAAAAATGTAACAGAAGTTTTAGAAAAGCTCCAAGTGAAGTTTAAGCAACAAAATTGATTTAGATCATGCAAAAAACTGTTTTTAAGTAACAAAATTAAAATTTTGCAAATTGATTTTGGGCCTTAGAGTCTATTTCCCGAAACTATTATTGACCTTGAACCTCCATGGGGGGACGTCCTTCGAGGAGTCCGAAGAAAATCTTAAATGTAAGCATAGGTCAATATGTAATCATTTTAAAGGCCTTGACTAGCTGAATTGAATGCCGTAAACCGCACCTCAAAAGCTTCACTCGTTACAAAATGGCGGCTGTTTAAAAATTTTTTTGAAAGCTGTAGAATTACCCATGGCAAAAGTCTGGAAACGGTTTAATATCTTTTAAAGTATTTAAGTAACAAAAATAAATACTTCGAACATTTATTTTTGGCCTTAAAGTCTATTTCCCGAAACTATTAATGGCCTGGAATCTACAAGGGGTGACGTGCCACAAGGAGTCAGAAGAAAAACTTAAACGTAAGCATAGGTCAAGATGTACATCATTTTAAAGGCCTTGACAAGCAGAGTTGAAAGACGTAAACCGCACTTCAAAAGCTTCACCCGTTACAAAATGGTGGCTAGTAAAAACATTAAAAAATATACCAATAATGGTTTTGTTTCTACTGTACTGCCTTGAAAAGCACTACAACAATCCAACAATGAAATACTTACAATAATCCAAACACATGTTTAACAAACACTGATTTAGTTTGTTGGGTTCACCCAAGGAGGTTATATTCTAATACTGGAGGTAACAAACAATGCTAAAAAAGCGAGCCGCTGATTTTGTTTGGTTGGCAATCCTGAAGTACCAAATTGAACTGTTTGCTGAAATGAACGAGTCAGCTAAGGGAGTCAAATGAATTGTGAATCAATTGACTGGTGAATCGGTTTTAATGGGCAATTATTCGTAAGCAAATATGCATTACAAGGGGAAAACAAACAAAAACAGAAAAAAATTTATATATAAAAATTTATTTTAGAAATTTGGTAATCAGCAGTTTCAAGTAATGGAAAACATGTTTATTTTTATTTTTTTAGTAAGATAAAACTATTTTAATAAATTAAACTATTTTAATTGCAGATAATATAGAGGATAGTTTTTTTATTAAAAGAAAATTCTCCTCCAATTCTACTAGGTGTCAATTATAATTAATTATCATATAAGTTATATTTCAGAAAAGTCCCAATAAACTAAAATTTCAGAACATAAAATTTGTGGCCTAAATGAGTTGTTAATTATGATTATATTTCTTAGGCTATTTATGAAACCACTATTGACAACTACAAATCAAATAAATATCCCTTATTCTGTTAAATACCAAACTAATCAAATTCAAAATTGGTTACATTCAAGGAAATTAGAAACACACACGTAATTATTATTCAAGACTCTTGATTCCTTAACCGTTTGCCGGTTAGCCATTCATTCGTTCATTGTTCCCAGAAGATTCGAACCATTTCGTTGATTCGAATATCTTTTAGCTACCGTTCAAAGAACGACAAAACGGTACTTCAGGATTGCCAACCAAACAAAATCACCGGCGCGCTTTTTCGCCAAAATTAACCTATCAGTGTCACCTCCAGTATTAGAATATAACCCCCTTGGGTTCACCAAAGATTGACCCCGCTGGCTGTGTAGATTATGTTTGTTTACATTTTCTAGTGTGTGAAGGAAAAAAGTATTTTTATCTTTAGAATTAGACAATATACTTTATTGGTCATCAGATATTGGTTAACAATACATCGACTTTGTCACAAGAAATAATAAAATATAAAAGAGGTATACAGAAAAAGAATAAAATATAAAAGAGGTAAAAGAAATAAAATACCCCCGTCACAGCAGACCTGCGTACTCAGCGAATTTCCAATGGAATTTTGGTATATTTTCTATTTCCCATAAAATCCATGGGGATGAGAGTATGTAGGTTTGCCAACGTATGGGTTTTATTGGTAAATATAAGTTAAACCCTACCTAGTGAATGTCCATACCAAATTTTATCAGGTTATGATGTTCTTTTTATTTTCCCCGTAAACCCCATAGGAGTGAGTACGCCGCCATATGGGTTTTTTAAGCAAATATAAGTTAAACGCTTCCGAATGAATTTACTTACCAAATTTTATCAAGATATGTCAATAAATAAGCAAGATAGAAGGTTTTCTTGATTTCCCATAAGAATAACATGGAAAACATAGTTTTTGGATTTTCTCCATAACCATTTAAGCTAGGTAAAAAATTCGAGATACTAGATTGTTTGTTTTTTTAAGCTCTTTTAAATGGTTAAAGTTAAAATTGTTGAATTTTATAAATAAAAGTAAAAAAAAGCCAAAAACCCATTTTTTACCCTTTTGAAACCCCATAAAACCCCGTTCCTATCATCATCATTAATCATGATCATTCTGGTTCGCGAATTCAATCTAGTAGATGATGGCTTACACCCCTGTACCAAATTTCATCAAAATCGGAGGTTCCGTTCAAAAGTTATCGTTTTCACGGACACATACATATATATATATATATATATATATATATATATATATATATATATATATATATATATATATATATATATATATATACATATATATCAATTTGAACGAACGGTGTTTTTGGCTTCTAGGGACCTCAAAACGAAAAGTATCATGGTCCCGGGCCTAGGTCTTACCGTGACTACTACCGTAATAGCGTATTCCCTATAGGGAAATTCGCTAAAAAATAAAAAATAAAATAAGAAAAAAAGAATAAATAAAATATAAAAGAGGTAAATATAATAATATATCACAGCTTCAATGGCCATCCTTAGTTTAGTTTACACAACATGACTATCAGCAATAAGAGTTCCAGCTTATTTAAAAGAATTCAACATTCAGATATTAATACACTTTTTATACTTTCCTTAAATTTAACTGAGGACATTGACTTAAAATGTCCAGGTACAAAATTATACAATTTAATTGACATATAAAACCAATTTTTTTGAGATTGACTATAGCTAAATTGTTGAACTCTAAGATTATTTTTATTTCTTGTATTGTAATTGTGAAAATCTCTATTAGTTTTAAATTTATCTAGATTATTATGAACAAAAGACAGAGTAAATAATACATATAAAGAGGGCAAAGTCAAGACACCTAAGTTAACAAACAAAGGCTTACAATGGCTTCGGAAAGGTGCTTTACAAATTATTCTTATGGCCTTCTTTTGTAAAATGAAAAGTCTGTGAGCATGGGAACTATGGCCCCAAAGTAAAATACCATAAGATAATAGACTCTGGATTTGTGCAAAATAAACATTGAGTAGAATGAAAGTATCAACAGTACTACTTAACCTCTCAACATGTACAGACCCTTAGATAGTTTACCTGAAATGCTGGATAACACTGTTAGTGTTATTTGACACTGGTTAGATGTTTTATTGTTTGGTTTTATCTTCTGAATAATATGTTTTATCTATTTTATAATGCTTTGTTTCTTGTAGTATTGGATAAATACTGACACTATTCTATGTATACTCCTGTATCATAATGAATAAAGAACTTTGAATCTGAATCCGAATGTAATCAATGTGGGCATACCAAGATAAGTTGGAATCCAAATACAGTCCCAAAAATTTGAGAGAATCTATTTCTATTTGTCTACTAAATGAAAAATTAATGACAAAATTTTTTCAGAGTTTAAAGAAAGCTTATTTGCTGCACACCAGTCTTCTAAAACCACAAGGCTATTACTAAGACCATTTTCAAGTTCGGCTTTTGAATTACAATTTACTTTCAATCCAAAATCATCAGCAAATAGAAAACCATCATTATTAATATCATCAATGTTAATGGGAAGGTCATTAATGTAAACGTTGAATAGAATAGGCCCTAATATCGACCCTTGAGGCACGCCACATTCGACCAGTCTGCCAGAAGACAAAATTCCTTCTTTGTATACAAACTGAGTTCTGTCATTCAAATAAGAAAGAATTAAATTGGTGGAGCTTATTGAAAATCCATAGTATGAAAGTTTTTCTCCAATAATGCTATGCTGGACTGTATCAAAGGCCTTTGAGAAATCATAAGACCTAATCGTTTGTCAAGACGTCAAGACCTATCGTCAATCGTCGTCAAGACCTCGTCCTAAACTGAATTAGTGAATTATAATTTGGTATTAACCAGTATTTTTTCTATCTGTAGTGTTTTGCAATTCTAGCTTATAGTTCCTGATTTTATATAATAGTTTTAACTTTAGCGATGTTACTCAACAAGACTGAGAGAATCACACTTTTAATGATGCGTGGGTGGGGTGATAATTCTTGATCATATGCAGATGTTGCCCATTTATTTAACGAAACTTTCCCCGAGAGAAACCCCATAGCCAAGTCTACAGTACAAAAGACAGGAACACGCTTTTTTGAAACAGGAAGTGTTGCAGATAGACCTAGGTCCGGACGGCCAAAGACTGTAACGATTGAAGAAGGTTCTCAGAATGTACTACAATCGTTCGTTGAATCTCCCCATGAATCAATACGCAAAGCTGCACAACAACTTGACGTGTCCCATCGGTCAGTTCTGAATGTTTTACACGAAGCTAGGTTCAAGCCATATAAAATTCATCTTGTCCAGGAATTACATGAAGACGACTTTGATCGACGATTAGAGTTTTGCGAGGTGATGATGGCCAAAATTGACAGGCATGAAATTGATATAAAACAAAATAGTATTTTCAGATGAATGTTCATTTTCGCTCAATGGTACCGTGAATAGACATAATTGCCGCTACTGGAGTGATAATAATCCTCGCTGGATGACAGAAGCTCACACCCAACACCCGCAAAAAGTTAATGTCTGAATGGGAGTATTAGGAAGGCAAATAGTTGGGCCATTCTTTATAAATGGCAATTTAAATGGTCCATTGTATCTCGAAATGCTACAAAATAATATTGTCCCAAATCTTCAAAACAATTTTGGACTTGATTTGCGTATTTGGTTCCAGCAGGATGAAGCGCCACCTCACTATTCTCGAGATGTAAGAGATTATCTAAATGATACTTTTCCCCAAAGATGGATTGATAGAAGGGGGACAGTAGAATGGCCTGCTAGGTCTCCAGATTTATCTCCCTTGGACTATTTTGTATGGGGTCATCTGAAGGATAAGGTCTAAAAGACAAAACCTACCACTGTGGAGGAGTTGCGAGAACGCATACTTCAAGAATCATACTCGATTCCTGCTGCTAGTATTTACAACGCAATAAATGGGTTTTATCATCGTCTGGCTCATTGTCAAACAACAGGAGGGGAGCACTTTGAACATTTATTGTGAGCAATTGGTAAGACCTAGTTTTCCTCTGCTGTAAAAAATGAACTTCATAAAAGTTGAATGTTTTTTGTAAAATCATTGCTGCAGTGAAAGCCTGACAAAAATGTACAAACCTTACACACACAGCAATACAGCAAATGTAGAAAAAACTTGTAAATAATGTAGTAAATAAACTCTGTTGCTGTGAGATAAATTTATTTATTATTATTGATATGTAGCCTTAGTGAATGGTACTTTTATAAAAGTAACTTTTAAAAACTTAGTCATCATGAACTAGAACTAATAGCATGAATGGTATCTTTTAAATACAATACCTACAGTGGCGAATAATCACCATTATTATGGTTACTGTAATAACCATCATTGTACTACAGTATTTAAAATTTTTAAACAGCCGCCATTTTGTAACGGGTGAAGGTTTTGAGGTGCAGTTTGCGGCTTTCAACTCAGCTAGTCAAAGCCTTTAAAATGATTTACATCTCGACCTATGCTTACCTTTAAGATTTTCTTCGGACTCCTCATAGGACGTCCCCCCATGGAGGTTCAAGGTCAATAATAGTTTCAGGAGATAGACTTTAAGGCCCAAAATCAATTTGCAAAGTTTTAGTTTTGTTACTTAAATACTTTTAGCGAATTTCCTTATAGGGAATACGCTAACGATAGTAGCCATGGTAAGACCTAAGCCCGGGACCATGTTACTTTTTCATTTTGAGGTCCCCAGAAGCCAAAAACACCGTTCGTTCATTTTCATATATATGTATATATATATATATATATATATATATATATATATATATATATATATATATCTATGTGTCCGTGGTACTGATAACTTTTGAAGGGGACCTCCGGTTTTGATTAAATTTGGTATGAAGGTGTAAGACTAGGTCTATTTTCATGGGTTCGCGAACCAGCATGATCGGGTTATGGGAACGGGGTTTTATGGGGTTTCAAAAGGGTCAAAAATGGGTTTTTTGCATTTTTGGAGCTACATTTTCAAAATTCAACAATTGTAACTAAAACCATTTAAAAGAGCGTAAAAAAACAAACAATTTAACAGGTTATGGAGAAAAGCCAAAAATAGGTTTTCCATGTTAATCTTATGGGAAATCAGCAAAGCCCTGTATCTCGCTTATTTATTGGAATAACTTGATAAAATTTGGTATGTACACTCACTTGGTAGAATTCAACTGATATTTGCTTACAACACCCACATGGCGGCAAACCTACGTACTCACCTCTATGGGGTTTATGGGGAAAATGAAAAGAACACCGTAACTTGATATTTGGTATGTACATTCACTAGGTAGGATTTAACTGATATTTGCTTACAACACCCATATGGGGGCAAACCTACATACTCACCCCCATGGGGTTTATGGGGAAAATTAAAAAGTGCCGAATATTGATACAGTTTGACATTTACCTAACTATTACATTTCCTAACAAAACTAACATTTTAATGTATCAGTATATGCCTATCCGTCATATAACTGATATGGGAATCTTGCAGTCATCTATTAATCAACTTTTCATATGGTGTTCCAATAATGAATTAAAATTGAATGCAAAGAAATGTTCTTACATGTCATATACTCGCCAAAAAAATCCTTTAGTTTACAATTATACAATAGATGGAACCCCTTTGCAGTATCTTTCAAAAATACGTGATTTAGGGGTAATCTTTCGATCATCAATTAAAGTTTCATGATCACATTGATTTTGTTACTAACGAAGCTTATAAACTTCTTGGTTTTACGATCAGAAACACAAAATATTTTCAGAATTTGGATACAGTTTACTTGATTTATATCACATTAGTTGGAAGCAGATTAGAGTATTGTTGTGTTGTTTGGGATCCACACCAGCAAATATTTGCACATAAAATTGAGGTTGTTCAAAATAAATTTTTGAGACATTTGTATTTAAAAAATTTTCATTATAGCCCACCAAGAGATTTTCCTACAAAAGAACTTAGAAATATGTTTAATATTCCTAAATTGTCAGTTAGAAGAAATGTATTTTTATTACAGTTTTTATACAAAATTATTAATGGGTTAATCGATTCTAGATATTTGGTAGAAAATTTAAGTCTTTATGTTCCTGGCCGTAGTTTGAGAGTTTCTGATATTTTTTATATACCTTTTTGTCATACAGTAAACCACTTTAATTTTCCATTTTTTAGAATGTTAAGAAAATACAATAATAATAGTGCTCATTTAGATGTTTTCAGTGACACTTTTAACTCATTTACAAAGCGCTGTAAAGAATTATTTTGTGAAAACTTAATTTAATTTAATTTGGCAGTTTTCTATTTGTTTTCAATTTTGCGACTTTAATTTAGATTTTTTAAGTTATGTCTACTGATATTGTGCATTTAATTTAGCATTTAAGTTTTACAATTGTATATTTTACTATTTTTATTTTACTCAAGATAGCTGTTTTGGGTTATGCCCGTAGCTATCACAGAATGTGATTGTTTTGTGTTAATTTTACTTGTACATGTATATTTACAAATAAATAAATAAATAAATTTTCTAAAAACATCCCAAGGCAGCAAACCTACATTCCCATTCCTATGGTGTTTATGGGGAAAATACAATATCTCAAGATCGTTTGGAAATTCGCTGAGTACGCAATCCTGCTGCGACGGGGGTATTTAAGATATTAAACCGTTTCCAGACTCTTTTTCCACCCTGTATATCTATGTGTCCGTGAACACGATAACTTTTGAACAGAACCTCCGATTTTGATGAAATTTGGTACAGGGGTGTAAGCCAGCGTCTACTAGGTTGAGTTCGCAAACCAGAATTATCGGACCATGGGAACGGGGTTTTATGGGGTTTTAAAAGGGTTAAAAATGGGTTTTTGGCTTTTTTACTTTTATTTAGAAAATTCAACAATTTTAACTTAAACCATTTAAAAGAGCTTAAAAAACCAAACAATCTAGTATTTTGAATTTTTTACCTAGCTTAAATGGTTATGGAGAAAATCCAAAAAGTATGTTTTCCATGTTATTCTTATATGGGAAATCAACAAAACCTTCTATCTTGCTTATTTATTGACATATCTTGATAAAATTTGGTATGTACATTCATTAGGAAGCGTTTAACTTATATTTGCTTAGGAAACCCATATGGCGGCAAACCTACGTACTCACCCCTATAGGGTTTATGGGGAAAATAAAAAGAACACCATAGTCTTATAAAATTTGGTATGTACATTCACTAGGTAGGGTTTGACTTATATTTACCAACAAAACCCATATGGCAGCAAACCTACATACTCTCATCCCCATGGATTTTATGGGAAAATAGAAAGTATACTAAATTCCATTGGAAATTCACTGAGTACGCAGGTCTGCTGCTTATAGGTCTGTGTTTGTACTTATCATGGCAGCAAACCTGCATACCCTTTTCCCATGTTAATCATATGGCGAATAGGCAAACTTTTTTATTTATGGACAGATAATGATGAAACTTAGTATATGGCTTAGTCGAAATAATTTTTTATACTAAAAACCTACTTTTAGTGTTCCCCATGGCAGCATACCTACATACTCTTTCTCTACATTTATCGTAAAAAATAGACATTTATTTCCTTATTTATGAGCACGTAATGAAATTTTGTTTACAGGTTCCTCTTGTCTAAATTAATATTACTAATTTGGAAATTCGCTGAGTACGCAGGTCTGCTGCGACGGGGGGTATTTTCTATTTATTGGGATTACAACATCTTTAACTGTCACTATTTCCAGTTAAGAATGTGGAAAGATGTCATCCGAGAAGAACTATTAAATTATTTATAATGGTAAACAGTGACCAACTAAATCATGGCTAAGTCTTTTAATTTTAATTCTTCTTATACCCTTAAGAAGATGACAAGATATCTTTCCATTTAGCTTATGTAATTAGCAATGATACTAATGCATTCTTACTTTTTTCCCCACCTCAATAATTTGCAATCAGGTTTTCCCACTTAACACCCGTATTCAAGACAAAAATGCATCTAACCTAACAACTAAGCCTCCATTGTTACTCTAAATTTATAACTTATAGTAATTTATTTATTTATTTATAATTTTTATTTTTTGTTAGTCTGAATAGATTTTATTTCTCAAAACAAGAAAAAAAGGGAATTAGGTCAAATACATGAGAATTCATAAATAATTGCTGTAACAAATCTTTATTGAAAAATGGCGACAAAGAATGATTTACATTCTTAGTGAAAACTACAATATACTGACAATTAACAAATAAGGAGATTGTATGAAGCTTAATAAACCTAAAACAAACATTTTATAAATACTGAAGTCATACCAACTCAAATGAGTACCAGCTCTATTCAAAGATATTAATAATGTCTGAAAATAAAAGATTTACTGACACTCACAATAAATTAGAAGCAATTTATTTTAATAAAACAAATAAATACAATTAGAAAATGCAACGAAACTTGGAAACATTTTAAAATGTAGTCAGTTGATATGGCAGCTACATCTGAAACAAATAATATAAAAAAAATGCTTTGTTAATTTATTTTAGTCTACTTTACATTTAGATGGCCAAAATCCATTGTTGCACCCTAGTTATTTTACATTATTATATGTCTTTCATTCATATACAATTGATCTCTTGAATTTTACTCAACATGCACATCATTGTATGTAGTGTACATTTTATACAGTAATACACATTAATCATACTTAATACACATCTTTTCGGACAAACAAGTTCTCCCTTCTTTATAGTCAGCGTCACTATTTATAGAACCGGCGGATCAAGGTCGAGTTAAATAAATGAATTTAACATGCAGCTAAATGACAAAAGACAAAAATAATCAGCTGACTTATATAAAGATATGACCTGATCGGTCTGTTCCATTAACGCTGACTTTGGTAGAAATCATTCAATGATCAGATCAAAGATGAGTAAAATCTACATATAGTAGAACGTTGATAATTCGGACATAAAAATCTGGACCGTCAATAATCAGGATTCGTATCTAGCAAGAAATAAAACATTGTATACTGTTTGGCAATATGCTGTGCTCTTTACTGGAGGGTGAGCGATGGGGAATAATGCGTAGCAAGGAGTAGGTAAGTGGTAGCAGAAGGGGGAGGGGACATGTTCAAGGTTATACAGCCAATGACTTTGACTTTGACAATGATACAGCCTGCTTTATGGCAACCATCCTACCACCCACCAGTCACGCAAGTCTACTGACTCCTGAGTGGTCCTCTGTGTGTATTATAATGCAAAGAGTTACGTTTGTGTTGCGCGTTTAGTTACAGTTACGGAGTTAGCTGCAAAACACGAACCACTACCACGTTTCAATAGTCCATCACACATTAAAAAAAAAATCACATCATATCTAATGTTTTTACTGTACACTTGTTGCTATAAATAAAATACGATAAACCTTTATTATTAACCCATGGGCCCTGTATCACGGAACCGTTCCACGATAGCTGTTGTGGTCCCAAACTTTGTATCACGGAACGTTTCCGTGATGATGTCAACACATAAACAATGTTATCTCTAACTTTCTATTTGTGATAATAAAGACATATTTAGATGTAAACTATTACCAGAAGGTCAGATACTACTAATAATACTAATAAGTTACATATACATTGACGTGGGTACTGGTAATTTTTGTTTATACTTTTTTGACTGTTTCTTTTCTTCTGTGTTTGTCATTGTCAGCTGCGGGTTGTGTTGTCGATGGTAAATTAACCTCTATCAGTAGTGCAGTGTTTTGTAAACAGTGGTATTAGGTAGGCCTAGTTTATGATTGTTTATGAATGTTGTAAATAAAACCCTTAAGTAACTTTTTATAAAAAAAAACTATAATATTAATTAATTAAAAAAAATTATTAATATTATTAGTTATACAGGGTGGTAATAAAGTCTGAAGACAGTTAAATATTTTAAAAAATAATGTAGATAGAGCTACAATACTTGGAACAAAGTTACAGGGCATAAAACTCTATTTTAACACATATTCAGTGATCCAATAACTCTTCAGGGGAACGGCCCACAAGGAGTCGGAAGAAAATCTTAAATGGAAGCATAGGTTGATATGCACATCAAATTAAAGGTCTTACTTGGCAGAGTACAATGCCGCAAACTAGACTTAAAATGGATAACCCAGACAGAAATGGTAGGCATTCAAAGTTTCCATTAAAACCATATGAGTAAAATTTAAAAATGCAATAACTTTCTTAATACTCAACCTTTTGACGTTGGGTTAGCGGTTAATTATTCCAAATGCAAAGACGTTTAAAATTATGTATGATGTGACAAAAGCCAAAGCATATTTCTGTAAGACTTCATTGGGGGACTTCCCATAGAGGATGTATATTTTGAAACTTCTTTAGCCTGTCACATAGTATGTGTTAAAATAGAGTGTAATATGTGTTAAAATAGAGTTTTATGCCCTGTAACTTTGTTCCAAGTATTTTTTATTTTATTTATTTATTTATTTACATTTGTCACATAACACCAAATACAACAGAGTAATACACTCACTTGGCAGGTGACTTGTCAAAGTCCATATTCTTATAACTGAAATCAAACAACATTAACATTAAAAAGCAATGTGATCAATAACATTAAAAGTTATAAATAGGCCTAAGCTTATACATTTTGTCTTTAAAAATCAGTCTAATTCGTGTTATTTAGATATTCCTCCACACTATAAAAAATGTTTGTATTAAGTAAAATAGTAACATTACGGGCAAACAGTTTTTCAGTTTTTGACTCTTTTATATGGCAAGGTAAATTGTTATATATAATTTTTTCCCCATATAATGCATATTATTTGACAATAAATTAGTACTGTGAATGGGGTAGTGCAGTAGACTGTTATTTCTAAAATTATATCTACTGGTTTGTGGATTACTGAATTTACTAAAATTTTTTCTTACAAAGAGTAATGTTCTATAAATATAAACACATGGTACAGGCAAAATATCAAATTCCTTAAAAATATGTCTACAGGAAGTTTTAGGTTTGACTTTAGCAATGACTCTCAATACTTTTTTTTGAATCAAAAAAATCCTATTTATGTCTTTTGAGTTCCCCCAAAATTCAATTCCATAGATTAAGTTAGAATAAAAATATGCATAGTAAACCATTTTTAGAGTGCTGAAATCAACCAATTTTGAAAGAGTGAGAATGATAAAAAAAGCTTTATTTAGTTTATTGACAAGATGATCAATGTGCATTTTCCAAGTAAATGAAGAGTCTATCCTGATACCAAGAAAATTACATACTGATACTTGTGGAATCACACCATCCAGTGGTTGAAACTCGGATTTTGTACTATTTTTATAATTGGTATGAAAGTTTAAGATTTGTGTTTTTTCTTGATTTAGATGAAGATTATTTGCTACGAACCAGTTTTTTAAAATGTCGGTGTCGTTTTTTAAGTATGTTTCTAAAAGATTTGGATTTTTGTTATGAATGATGGATGTTGTGTCATCGGCATACATGATTAGACTTGAATGGAGTTTTGAACAAAGTAGATCATTTACATAAATAACAAAGAGCAGTGGGCCCAGAATGGACCCCTGAGGAACACCTTCCGTTACTGTCTTAAAGGCAGAATCTATATTTTGATCAATGAGTCTAACTTTCTGCTTTCTGTCTAAAATATACGATTTCATAGGATCAAAGCTTGTTCCTCTAAACCCATAAAACTTAAGCTTTTGTAAAAGAATCTCAAAGTTAACACAGTCAAAAGCTTTTGATAGATCACAGAAGAGGCCAACTGCATACTGTGATCCATCAACAGCTTCAGTTAAAGTTGTTATCAATTCATAAATTGCGTCAGATGTGCTTCTACTTTTTCTAAATCCAAATTGTTTATCATGTAATAGCTCATTTGAATCAAAATAGTTAACGATTTGTTTATGCAATACCTTTTCAAATATTTTTGAAAATGCAGGTAAAATAGATATTGGACGATAATTTTCGAGTTTAGTCTGATCTCCCTTTTTGAAAAGAGGTCTTACGATACTATATTTTAAGAGGTCAGGAAATATCCCTTTTTTTAAGGATTGATTAATTATGAAGCTAAGTGGGTGACTTAATGATTTAGAGCATTTCTTTATTATAAAAGGTGGTATCCCATCCCATCCAGATGACCTTGATGGTTTCAAATTTCTAATCAAAATTTCAATGTCTTTCGGTTGTACAGTTTCAAAATCTGAAAAAGAGCAAGAAATGGTTTGACCAATGTGACATTCTTTTAACCTTGATAAAGCCTCAGTATTACTTTGATTCAAGTGTAAACTTTTAGTTATGTTTAAAAAGTAATCATTCATAATTTTAACAATTTTATTTGGATCTTTAAACCTACCATTGTTAGTTTGTATTTCGTCTATTTTCTTAGGCAAATCTTCCTTATTAGTTTCAAATTTAACAATTTGCCAAGCTGTTTTAACCTTATTGTTTGAGTGTAATAGTTTTTTTGAATTGCTTAACATTTTTGCTGCCCTAACTACTTTTTTTAAAACCCGTTTATATTGCTTTACATAGCTTAAAAACAATTTATCATCAGAGGTTTTAGCTAAACAATGAAGCTCTTTCTCTTTTATACTTGAGATTCTAATACCGGTTGTTACCCATTCTTTGCTAGTCTTACAATGTAACCTTCTTTTTCTGTGTACAACTTCAAATATGCTATCAAAGTGGTATTTAATTAGGCTAGATTTAAAAACATTTCGTACAATATGTTAGGATCATTGCATGACATTGTATGTAAGAAATTCCATGTCTCATTGTTCAAAGTGGTTATAAACTTAGAAATATTCTTTCCACTGTAATTTCTACATGCAAAGATTTTAGTTTTTGTGGTCATTACTGTAGGTGTATCATACCTTAAAAACTGGCATGTATGGTCTGAAAGGTCAACATCACAAACATTAGTTGCACAAAGTGTCAGATCTGCATTAGTAAAGATATTATCTATACAAGTTATACTTGATTTAAAAATTCTATTTGGCTTGGTTATTGTTATATTTAATCTAAAACTCTCTAAAATTTCTTTAAGTTTTAAAGTGTGTGGCTCACTTTTTAAAAGATCACAGTTATAATCTCCCGCACAGAAAATGGTATGTTTTGGATATTTTAAGACAATATATTGTAGCAATTGATTTAACTTTTGAAAAAAAATATTTAGACTTGTTTTGTCATTATGAGGAGGCCTGTAAATACACAACACCAGTATGAGTGCCGATGACACTACTTCTAAACCACAACACTCAAAAATAGATTCCACACAAAATGAAGAAATATCTGATTTGTCTTTAACTGGTAGATTTGTTTTAGATAATATACATACTCCACCTTTAGTCTGATATTGCCTTAGATAAACAGAATTTAAATTATAGCCTGATAGTTTATTTAATAGAAATTCATTCTGTGCTGTAATCCAATGTTCGCTCAAATAGATTAAATGAGGTTTTTTTATTAAATTAGTCAAGTAAATATTAAACTCTTCAACCTTTATAAGGCTTGTTAAACCTTGTATATTAAAATGCATAATGTTTAAGCCATTATCATTTATTACTTTCTCCCTTTTAGATTTGGTGTTGAGTTTAAAAAATTGTTGTCCCTCAGACCATCTTGCTCATTTACAAAAGTATCGTTAAGTTTATCATTCATGCTTAAGAAACTAAAACAATTATCATCATTATTATTACTGATAGTAGTTGTAATTTTATCACTGAGCACATCCATTACACCCCCATTGACTTTATCACCCCCCTCACTTATGATCACTGATGGTGGTGACTGAAGGATTGGTGATGACTGTGGAAATGATAGTGGTGACTGTGGTGATGATGGTAGTGGCTGTGGTGATGATGGTAGTTGCTGCCGTGATGATTGTAGTGGCTGTGGTGATGATGGTAGTGGCTGTGGAGATGATGACAGTGGCCGTGGCTGATTAGATGTACTACATTGCTCCTCTGTCGATTGTGAAGTCCGAGTGCTTGTTATCTCATTGTCATTAAAAGAAGAATTTTCAAAATATTGGTCGACTATTTTGTGACGTAAGTATTTGACGAAAGATGCATGAGACAAGCCGTTGTAGAGTCTTTTATTGAAGGGTTCATTGCGTGTTACAATAAGTATGGAGGCACCTGTAATTTTCTTAAATTTTAACAAATTTGAAACAAAATGAGGTATTTGAACAAGATCTCTGACACAACCCATCGGGGAGCAGATGAGGGTCTTCAGCTGTTGAGATTTAAAATCCTCAGTCAGTTGAGAAAAAGCTCTGTCATAGTCATCTAAATAATTTGAATAGTTGGTAGCTTTTAGGTAATATTTGGGTTTAGTTATAAGACTATACACAATTGACCCATGTTGAGTTTTTTTGTCGAGTCAAGTTGCTGCCACAGTAATCAAACTGATTAGGTTTTCCAAAATTTTGTTTGAAAGTGACTGCAACTCCTTGGCTCATGTGTTTAACTTCATTGTCAAAGTCTTGTGAAATGCAGTGTGAAAAACCAACCTCAGTATTATTCTTGTACTCTTCTATTACATTTTCCATGTCTGCCTCAATCACTTTAAGGGTAGTTTTTGCATCCAAAACTGACTGCCTCCTTTTGAGCTGTAAGGTTATAGCGACATCTGAAATTCTTCTACACAAAACCTGTTTGCCCCATTTGTTCAGGTGTTGTCCATGAACAGTAAAAAACTTTCTTGAAAAATCACTAATACTTATAACGTTTAAATTCGTTATGCGCTTAAGTTCAAAATTAACTTTGTATACAGCTCTATTAACAGGACTGTCCCATGCCAAGTCATGGCGATGTAGCTGTGTTACACAAACAATATTAGTGTGATTATTTGCTATGGCGAATTTACTTATCTCATCAATAATCTCTCTACCTGGATTTTGATTCTGGTCTGTTGTGTCACTCAAGTTGTTCGCTCCAGCAATGATAACCAATGTGTCCTCATCTGTTAAATTATTAATCTTTGCATTTGCATTTTCTAATACATGTTTAATTGTACCACCCGAACTAGCACACACAAAAGTGTCTACACACTTAGGTAGTAACCTTTCCAACAAATTTCCCAGGTTGTTGCCATGGCTATCTGCGAAAACATGGACTTTATTTTTCTTTGTGATCTGATTACTCTTCTCTAGTGTAAGATGAACTTTCCTTGTCCCAGATGGCTTAAAATTTTTATTTTTATTGTGTGCCACCTCCTTAATCCTGTTAGATGGAGTAGTTGATTTTCTATGGTTCGAGACAGGTTCAGTGTTTTCTTCTCCAGAAGAGCACTGAACTGTGTTTAGTGGTTGGTTAGTTAAGGGTGTAAATCGGTTTTTTAAAGTTATCCATGTGTTATTTTGACCTTGTATATTTACTTGATGTAGTTTTGTAGCCTTTTTTTGATTAACGGTTTGAAACTTGTATGCACTGTGATCCGGTGGGTGGTTTATGAGGTAGGTTTCGTCCGATGTGGATGTATTAGCAGCAACCGTCGTCGTAACTAGAGCAGGGGTAGGTATCTGGTACATCATGGCAGCCACAGTTTCATGGCTCAACTGTATGTAATTGTTATTGTGTAGTAGAAGTGCCAATTGGGCTCTTTTAGTGAGCACATCACTTTCTGCAATACATGGCCAAACTTTATTTAACTTTTCATTCAACTCCTGGTTTCTGTCTTGAGTTAGATACTTAATCAATATATCCGTGAAAATCAGCATGTATATACCACAATCAACCCCATTGGTTTGTTGAGGTACGTGAACATTATGGATTGGAGGAATCTCTCCCATACCCAAATACTTTATTACTTTTTCTATGATTTTTTTGGCATGAGGTAAGTTATAACTTCCATTTAAATCAAAGTAAAATATCTTGTTCGCCTTCCTTTCAAACATTAACAGGCTCCAGTGTGAACCTCCAATTTTATCGCTTGCCTGCGCATCGTTCACAGTAAACAATATGTGCGATTTTTTGTTTAACTGTAATGGACCAACAAGAAAATCAATGTCTTCTGAATTTTTTATCATTTGTGTTACTGCAGGGGTCAATATGAGTGTATTTGGTGTTATTACTTTGGCTGAGAGCATATCACAATATAATGTAATTACATCATCTGTAAGCCACTTTGACTCCATGATAGAACAACAAATTGACAGGCGATCTGAAGTGCCGGTTCCCGCATTTATTTTATTGGTTTGAAGCTGTGGTTCCATTACTTTTATGTCAGTACTCTCTAACCTAATTGAGATTTCAGGTGAACCAATCACATGTGATTCATTTGTAGCTGTCAGTGTGGATTTATTTAATTCACCGTTGCAAACGATGGGGGATAAGATTTCTATTCCATTAGCTGACTTTGTATTTGGTATTGTATTAAAACCAGGTGATTTTCCTACACTTTTTCCTAAAGTTACAGAGTCAGTTACTGCTGGGCTACTAACTGCTGAGGGTTGTCCCATTGAAATATCTAGAGGAACTGTACTGCAGTCTTCAATTGTGTTGTTAATTGGAGCTGTGTTATTGACCACAGCAATGGAATTATATTTACTAAAACTTTTTTCAATACACTTCATGGCATTTAAAAACTGATTGTTTTTAGTTTTTTTATTTCCAAACCTAGATTTGTTTTCTGTAAACATACATATATTAATCTCTTTGAGACATGCTACCTCATTTGTGCCATAAAAATGCACATTGTATTTAGGAACTTTGTTTTTGAACTCAATACTTTCGACAATCGCAGGCCAGTAAGGGTGTCCTTTAACTTTAGCAAAGACTTTGTCACCCACATTAAATTTACTGTTGTTCAGTTTGTCCATGGTTTTGAATCATAAAATATAAATAAATAAACTTCAATTCTTAAAACAGTAAAAATTATAATAGTATACTGGTAAAAGTAATAATAATAAATAATTACATAAAATGTAATTAGTGTAAAATGCAATAAATGCAATAATGTAATAAATGTAACCCAGAGTTTTATTGAAGTTATAAGATAGTATTGTATCTCTATCTACATAATTTTTTAAAAATATTTAACTGTCTTCGGACTTTATCACCACCCTGTATAATACAAGAACTCTTGTATTACAGAGCTACAGTTTCAGAGTTTTTAATTCATTATTCTTAATAAAAGTAATTCAAGAATGCAGTCATAATGTTTTAGTACTATAATGCCAATGAACCATGTTATTGATAAGGTTTTACTAAAAAAGCTATAAACATTTTTTTGGAAGAATAGTAATTATAAAGGATTTTTTATGTAGGATATTAAATTGGCTACCTTTCTATTGCAAATAATAAACATATATTAAATTTTTTAAGATAATAAAATAACCTTACTTTTACAAATATTTTTTTTATTTTTTCAACAGTTTAAACTGAAAAAAATACAACTTCTATATACATATATTTTATTGACAATTTAATATACGTTCAGAAGCTTACAATATATATACCTGTATTTATCTATATATTAATAGGCAAGCATGTTTCGTTTCCTACTTTTTTCTCAGCTCGTGTGCATCGCAGGAGAAATCCGCGCATACCGGTAGTAAGGTATAGTCCTGCAGATGAGCAGAATCCCTTTCTAATTCACATCGGACTTCAGGCTTTAAACGTTCCAATGTTAATCTTATGGATGAAGGAGAATTGACTGAATCATTAGACAACTGCTTTAAAAACAACTGCTAGAAAAGCAGGAAGAACAGTTGTTTGGTTATAAAATGTTTTTAAACGTCTTGCGTCCAGATCAACTGAAATTTTGGTCGAATTTCGATCAGGGCGCGGTCTCTATTACAAATAAATTGTCTACAAATTGTTTTCTAAACCCTTGCATTTTTCACACTTTCAATAGAATAACTTAGTGATGGATTTATGCAAAATAATTGATAGGCCAATTGGTTAGAAAAAAATACAATTTTAACAAGTTTCTTACTTAAATAGTGCATACTGACCATTTTTAAGGTAATTTAGATAGTCCAGATAATTTGATAATCCAGATGGGGTCCGGTCCCAATTAATCCGGATTATCAACGTTCTACTGTACATGGGTGGGTTGCCTCATTGTACTGATGAAATCCGATTTGAATGTCTGTTGCATAGTTTGTAGATCCAGGTTTGTTCTTGAAACTATTAAGCAGTAATAAGCTATTAGGATTTCCCAAAAGAAATGCATTGGAGGGTGTTTTATTGGGGCTTGAGTTGATTGTTTTTAACCAACATCCATGCATCAAGCATAGAGTCAGGATTTTAAAACTATTTCCTGGCTACTGTGATACTACTCGAAATACAGTTAGTTATTTCACAAATACTGTATGTAGAAAAAAAAACAAAAAAAAAAACAAAACAACTTACACACTACAAAGTTTGGATGAAGTAATAATAATAAAAGTTTTAACGACAAACTGATAGATCAAGTAAAAAAGAAAACACTGTAAACCAATGAACGATCAGCTGGCACCAACGAAAGTATATAAATGACAGAAGTAACATAGTAAACAAACTGTTTGTGATAAATGTTATGTTGTTATACTAATACAGAGTATTATACTAATTCAGAGTTAGTTACTAAACAGTAACTAACTCTGAAATATAGTATAAATCAATATAAAAGGAGTAATATAATTAATAGCCTATCTCTTTGTACAGTAAGTAGTTTTAGTAGTTTAAAGCTAACTATTTTTTATTTTATACTATGAACATTTTAGAAGGTGTATGAATTTATTTGTGTGTTTTAATAAACTAGTACGCTTATGGGGATGAACAAACTAAAGATGGACAACCTTAAATTCAAGACAATTTTCAAAAATAAAATAGGACACATGCCAATAATATATTATGACACATAAATATATCTAAACACCTACTAAAATTGCCGTTAGTCTCTTAATCATTTGATTAAAACTTGAAAGTTGTATAAGAAAATAAACAGCTTTAAACAATTAAAACAACTTACTGTAGATAGGCTATTGGGATACTTTTTTTATAATTTTAAACTACATTTCAAGTTACTTGTACATTAGTATAATAACATGAACCTTTGTCAAGTACAATTTGATTACTTGGTTACTTCTGATATTTGTCTACTTTTGTCGCCGTCAGCTGATCGTTCATTGGTTTAAGACTTTTTCTTTTAGACTGGATGTGTCGATTTCAGTCACAACAACTTTTACCTGAAACCGATGAGCTTCTATCTTGGCTTAGTTAATCTTCTACATATAAAATTCAAAACACCAATATGTGATTTAATTTTTTATTTGGACTTGGCCTTTCAACAGAAATGCTGTCATCGTCATTACAGGTCCGTCACAAATGAAAATTTTTTTTATATTTGTTTATATAAAAAAATGTTATATTTGTTTAAATAAAAAAAGTTTATATTTGTGACGGACCTGACAATGACAGCATTGCTGTTGAAAGGCCTAGTCCAAATAAAAAATTAAATCATATATTGGTGTTTTGAATTTTAAATTTAGAAGACTACAACTTTTATTATTAATAATTCATAGAAACCTCTTTTATTGTTATTATATCATACAAAGTAAGATTTCTGTATAAGTAAGTTAAAAATTGTTTGCATAGTTGTGAAAGGAACTTTTATTTTGAGTTGTGTAACATGGGCAGGAAACAGTTTTAGAATCGTTCTATAGTAGACTCCCTCTAAACCGGCAACCCCGGGACCAGGCCTCGGCTGGATAACGATTTAGCCGGTTAAACCAATGTACCTTTAAAAACGACAACCTAAAATTTATGTAGCCTAAATGCAATTTTGACTTGAAAAAATAATTCCTTTGCTACTCTATATAATTTATAGCTAACATCCAACACCCACCAAATCCACGACTAAACATAACTAATAATAATTTGTTTCCTTATTTTATCAACTGAATAGCAGGGCCAAACGCTTTCACTTCCGGTGACATACAACTTTCGTCCACGACAGTTCATTTTAATTGGTTTGAGAATGTCAATACAGTATGATATAGGCTATCGTTGAATTAAATGAAACAGTAGATAAGAAATCAATTTTTCCGGCTAAACACAGCCGGTTAAAGCGATGTTGAAATAAAAAATTGCCGGTTAAAAAGATGTTGTTTTTGTGCCCGGGTAGGCCGGTTTAAGCGGAGACCGGTTAAAAGGAGGCCGGTTAAGAGGGAGTCTACTGTGTATATGCCTGATGCACAGACATTTGATGAAACAAACAAATCAAGCACCACCACTAAAACAGCCTCCAATGCATTTCTTATGGGGTATTTTATTTCGGATTAATAGTTTATTAATACACAGAATAACTTCAACAACGAACTTGAATCTACAAACCACGCATAAAATCTACCTAGAAAAATTGAAGTCGATCTGAAACATCCTTCAAAAGTTATCGTCGGACAATGAAAGATTGAAAATAGGTTTTATCAATGCACCAACAGTTATGTATGAGGATTTCACTCCTCTTCGATCTGTTCATCCAACTACGAGTAGGCTTATTATGAACGTATGGGGATAGACTAACAAAAGAACAGCATTTTAATTTGAAGTTATTTTGCAAAATTTAAAATGTCCTACTGTGTATACAAGGAGGATATGTTGTAATGTAGGCCTATTTATATTATTTTACCTCATAATATAATGGGTACATTTGGTTCAAAATTTGGATTTAAGAGTGTTTTGTTTGGCTCAAAAATAAGATAAGAAACAGCCTCAACCCAAAAGAAAAATCGTTTTTAATCTAAAAAAGGAGATTTTTCCTGGCGTTGAGGCTGTTTCTAATTTTATTTTGGGCCAAAAAAATGCCTGTTGACAAATACCAAGGATTCCGTAAAATTTAATGTTCAATTACCACAATGAATATTATCTTATACACTAAAGCAAGCAATGGAAGCGCAACATTTTTTGTCCTAGGATTTTTATTTTGTTTATCATATAATCAAGGTTTAGGCCACGAGGAAGCAAGGATATTGCTTACAAGACAGTGAACAATCCAGTTTTTATATTAAAGCAATTCGAAGTGCCACTGTTATCCATATTATGAACATGTTTGTAGCTACTAAAATTTAACCAGAATCAGCTGATGCCTCTAGAAAACACCCACGTGTTACATTTTTAACCTGCGATTGAACAAATATATTCCAGAGTGCACACCTTTAGCCTGAAGCGAACAAGCTTGTCGAGAGGGCAAAAAATTGGAGCGAATGAGATTGCCTTGAAAAGGAAGGGAGTGAGAGAACGTTGCAAACGAGCTGGTTTTGAAAAGGGCCAAGCATTTTAGGGCTTGGCATTTTAGTGCAACTGACCACAGAGAGGTAATAATTTGATGAATACTTTACAACTTTGCCGGGCAAATGCTCGGTCCGCCCCAGTAATAAATAAATATTATGAGTGTACCAAACCTACAAGCTACAACACACATACACAGCTATAAACACATTTTTTACCATACTGAAGGGGTAAGTAGATAATTTTACCTCAGTCTAATCAGAGTGAATGTCGAATAATTTTGCTACTTCATTCAAGTCTTCAAACTTCCTCTCTTCTTTTAATACCTAAGACATAAAGGTGTTATAAAAGTATAAATATAGATCCAAAGTAGACATCTTATTAAACATTGTTAGATTGCATATTACATTTATTTAAAAGACTGAAACATAAAATTTATAGAAATTTGACTGAAATAGCATGTTGCAACAGTATTTTTTTTTAATTTTAAATGACTAAAACAATACTAGAACTAGAAAAGGCCTACTTATATAAATTTGAGGTTTGCTCACCTGTCTAGCAATACCAATTCTATTAAAGATGTTCCACAAAACTATTCCTACAATGACATCATTCCTGAGGTAGAAAATCACACCCTTGACATAGTCTTCCTTCTCTGGGTCCGGTTGTTTTTCACTGCCAACCTCCTGTAATCACAAACGTTCTCATGATGAGAACAGAGTTTTGCTACAAGGAAAAATAGTCAAAAAGGTATGTTATAAACTGTTAGATCTGAGAGAAAATGAAGAGCGATTTTTATAACCGTGTAAAAGGCTTAGTTATCTAAGTATTCAAAACCCCGTCAAAAACAGGGAATGCTAAGGCCTGTTTTAGTGTTTTGCAGAGGTGAAGAAGAAAGACTCTTCACAGACCCTAATACTGATGAATACTGAACATTGTAAATATATTTCATCAATGACAATTAAACTGCAAAGAAGCGGGGGAAACAGTGACATAATTGCATCTAATGAACAAAATTTCATATGATAAAAAAAACCAAGCCTGGCAATTTATCTCAAATAGAAATTAGCAATGTTTGAAAAGCGCTAGACAACTGGAGAGCAAGGTTACAGAGTTTAATGTATGTATAGCAGCTAATGGTGTGTATCCTTTACCTGTTTGTCAGACTTAGCGTAGACGCCGAACGTGGGCAGTGTGGAGTCGACGATGCCAATGGCCTCGTAGCCCACGTCAGGCCCGAGGTCGGACCACAGCATCGACTGGTGCAGGTACGGCTTGGATGCTCCGGTCATGTTCTCCCCCGCAAGCCGGCCGGACACCACCGCATTGTCGTGGTGCTCGATGCGGCGTCGGCCGAGCTTCACATCGTAGAAACACGCGCAGTCTCCGGCCTACAACAGGGGTGGGGACAACTGATGAAGCATGTTTTCTCACAACTGATTTTGAAGTACACTTGATTCCCCACATTTGACATATTTAATAGCAAAGATTAATGTAAAGAATGGTAAAGTATTAAATATGGACAGTCCTCAGTCCATACCCTAATAAAAATTTAGGTATCAAATCCAATATTTTTAGAAAGGGTAGGCCTACAAACAAGGCTTTGATTAAAGAGAGTGTGCTTTTTTGTCGATTTTTTAAGGGATGGGTCAGTTTGGTAAGTCTGTTGTCGGTTTTATAGAAACCGATTAGGTACCAAGAATAGATAATACATGTTGGATTTCTTTTACTGATAATAAAGGGTTAAGGGTGTCATGTTATGAACTTTAAACTGAGTTTATTTACAACAAATATTATTTCATTTGAATTATTTTAAGAATTAATTATAGTATGTAGGTTTTAAGTAACATTTGGAGTATTTTGTTGTGGCAATAGATGTTTGAGTTTGTCATGTTGGCCAAACTGAAATTTAAAACTACAAATAAACATTAGATTAACAATCTTTTAAAACTTACATCTCTGAAACGCATAGCAGATAGCCAAATTACCTGCTTCAGGGTTTCATTTCATGATACTGATGCTGAGAGATGACCAGAATTTTGCACATTTACACATTTAAAGTAAGATTGTTTTGTATAAGGATGTTGGGAAATGCTATGCTGATATAGTGCCTATATACTTACTTACTTATCGCGAATGGACCCAGAAGGATCACGCAAAGCATTCTGACATCGTTTCTTCCAGACTTCTTTCATTCTTTCTCCATGTCTTCTTTTCCTCTCTTCGGTCCATTTCGTTCCTGGCTTCTTTGGAGCTTCCTTCTCTGACAATACTGCCCACTTTTGTACCTTATTTCTAAAAATTTTTCTATTTCTAACATCTATTGGTTCAATTTTTGCTTTTTGTAAATCCAGTTTAACTTGGCCTATCCATGGTGTTGTTGATTTTACTTTTTCTATGTAGGTAAGGATTCTATTGGTGAGTCTTGTTGGGGGAAGTCTTGTGACATGTCCATAAAATTTCAGTCTTCGCTTTCTTATGTCTGCTGCTAGGTTTGAGATGTTTTCTGTTGTTTTTATTGATTGCAATCTGTACCCTTCTTCTGTTAATTTTGGACCTAAAATCTTTCTGATAATTTTACGTTCTTGTTTTAGTACTTTTTCCATGTCACATTTCGTGTGGAGCGTAAGAGTTTCACTAGCATATAGTGCCGCAGGTTTAATTACTGTAGAGTAGTGCCTGATTTTTGTGTTAGTAGAAATGCATTTCTTATTGTATATTTCATTTGTCATGCCATATGCTCTCTTCATTTTCTGTTGTCTTATATTCTGTGCAACTTTCTCTCCTCCATTTGGTTCTAAAATTTCGCCCAGGCATTTAAAATATTTTACTCTATTTATTTTTCCATATTTTGTATTCAAACTTTGTATGTTGAATTTTGTGCAGAAAAATTCTGTCTTTTGAAATGAAATTTGTAGACCTACTTTATCAGCGCATTCCTTAAGGATCTCTATTTGTTTGACTGCGGTTTCTTCGTTATCTGCAAGTATGGCTAGGTCGTCCGCGAATGCCAGACAAGACACTTCAATTTTGTCTTTGGTTCTACCAAGGTGAATTGGTTTCCAGCAGGCTTTATTTTTCAGTTGTTTTTCCCATTCCTTAATGACTTTATCCAGGACTAGATTAAAAAGGAGAGGAGATAGCCCGTCACCTTGACGTACTCCAGTTTTTACGGTAAAGGGTTCAGAGACTTCTCCCATGAATTTAACTTTAGATACAGTGTCAGTCAGCGATTCTTTTATAAGTCTTAATGTTTTGGAGTCAAGTCCCAGTTCTTCTAAAATGTTAAACAACGATTGCCGGTCAACTGAGTCATAGGCTTTCTTAAAATCTACAAATGTGCAAATTATTGGTGCATTTCTAATAGCTTTGTGCTTTAATATTGTTTTTAGATTGAAAATTTGTTCTATGCATGAGCGTCCAGGACGAAAGCCTGCTTGATATTCGCCAATTTGGTGCTCTAGCTGTTCTTGTGTTCTTTTGAGAAGGCATGCTGAGAAAATTTTGTAGGTGACTTGTAGAAGTGAGATTCCCCTGTAGTTATTTACATCCTATATATATATATATATATATATATATATATATAAGTAGATAGTACTATGGGGTTCCTAGGACACTTTTGGAGACAATCAAAAATCAAACAAATTTCACAGTTTTTTAATACAATTATGCAATATTTTTGCCATTTTTTGGCCAATTTGTAGTCTAACATTATTCTAATTTTTATGAAAAATATGCAAATTTCATGAAATTTTTTACAAATATGCCTAAATTTACATAAAATTGTCTTCAGAATAAAAATTTTTCTAAAACAAGTAAAATTTTGTCGAATACTGAATAATTATTCAAATTAAACTAGAATAGTTTCTTTATCATCAAATGTTTTAATGTTTGTAATAATTAAATGTAAATCTTTCTTATTCTATTCTTTAACTGTTTTAATGAATGAATATTTTAAGTTCTATTAAAAAAAATTTCAAATTTTATATATTTTTTTTGAAATCTGAAATTATCATGGTCCAGGTCAAAATATATACTAATTATAGTAATTATTGTGCAAATTTAATAAAATAAACCTATTTAGTTCATAAACTACGATTTCAGTTGTTAAATAATGAGTCTTGTAGAATATATTGGTTGAGAACATTCTCTTATCACTCTTATCTCTCTTATCTGACCGTTAAAATAATACTTCCTGTCACAAACTCCAATACTTTAAACTATTATAACTTTATTAATAATTAAGTTATCTTTAATCTGAAAATTGTATTGAATTTAATATTTTTTTCTCTTTGATATAATACCTCACAACTTAGGTTTTAAATGAGATATAAGTTTTTTGTTGTTTCTTAAATTCATTAATATGTTAATTGATTTATTTGTAAAAGTATTTGAAACAAATGTTTAATTGGTTGATTTATGATGGGCTATAATGTATTAATAGGATTAAAAATGATATTTATTTAGTATAGGCAATTGTTGCACTATCTAGTGGAATAGTCATGAACTACTAGCGCTTCAACTGATAAACCCATGCAGTCTTATCACTCAACGGAAGTCTGGTTAGCTCATTGCTAACGTTCAAGTCTCATATGCCTGAGGTTCCGAGTTCAAATCTCGAAACTTCGGGCATAATTTATTGAGGACATAGTTGAAGTCCAGTGGTTGGTGGAAGGTCTTTATCCGAGTGGCCATAGGATAATGACTGTGAAACAAGCCGTGTGACAAGATACTATGGTAGGTGCACCCTTTGCCTCATCCATTTCATCCTTCATAATCACCAATCCATTTCCATTAACCACCAATCTATTTCCATTAATCATTTCAATCAATCGCCTATCGTCCATCCCATTAATACAACATTACACTTACAACACCGCACACTAAAAAATTCAAATAATACACTCTCCTCCACCTAGCACAAAAAAATCTAAAAATCAAATAATTCAATAGAACCTGAAATGATGCCCCTGGGGACATAAAAACCTGGAATGTGGCAGTGATGGGTTCAAATTCAAAAATACAAAATATCATAAAAGCTAGGTGGTAGTGACGAGTAACTAAGGCGCCTATTCTGAAAACACGCACACTTACAACACTACACAAAATACACCATCATATCCATTCATTTTGTTTTATTTTTGTAAATTTAAAGCTTTTTTTAAAACAAGTAAATTTTAATATCTGATTTTTAAGAATATAGATTAATTTATTTCAATTATATCATTTTTGATTATATTATATTCAAGTAATTTTTCAGATACAATAATAATATAACAATTTGTTTTACTAGTAGCTACTATATCATAATCAAAATCTGCATTAATAATAATATCATTTTTTGAACTTGAAATATTTGTTGGATTTTTTGTAGGATCAATTACATAAATTGGTCTATTTTCTAGAAATTCTGTTGGATTATAATACATTTTACTACTATTATAATAAACTTTTTTATAATCTTGATACATTTCATACATAATTCTAAATTTTTCATTGAATATGTCAAAGTTTTCCAATTCATCAGGGTAATAATGACCATTTAGTTTTACTCTTATATTTTTTATATACATACTATCAAATTTAGAAGTATCATATAACTGATCATTTGTTCTTGATTTTTGAAATCCAATTATAATAAATTTTGGATTATAAATATTTCTATAGATATTTGTTATATCCAAACTTAAATTCTTTCCTGTAATATTTTTTTGTTCAATGCATTGCCAATGATTAAAATGAAAATTTACTTTTTCAAATTTGCTTAGTTCATTAATTAATTGAATTTTACTTGTTGTTTTGTATTCAATTATAGGAACTCTAATAAAAAATTCATCAACTGTTATTTTACCTTCAGCTGGTAATGTTGCATTATCATAAGTTCCATCAGCCTTTTTAGTTTTCCATCTAAAAATTGCATCATTATCTTGTGATCTAATAAATGTTATATTAAAACCTCCTTTGTATATTGGAATATTTACATTTTCAAAAAATCCTAATCCAAAATGAGATAAATTACCAATTGCTTCAAATGCTTTACTAAAATTTGATTCAAAACCATTATTAATTTGATTTATTTCTGATTTTGAATAAGTTATAGTACCTTTAATTGTACTTAATAGACCAGGATATTCAATTTCATTAATCAATTTATTATGTTTTCTAACTTCAATTTTTGAAAATAAAAATGGAACAAAATTATCAATTAATTTTATATTAGCACCATTATCATATGCAGTTCCATAAGATTTAGTCAATTTACCAGATATATAAAATTGAAATTTAGAAGTACAAAATCCATCTCCAAAATCTATATTAAATTCAGTTTTTTTATTAGGTTCATTTAAATGTAATTTAGATAATGGATAGAAATTTTTGTATTCAGCTCTTTCAATATCATTTATATATTTTTTGTAATCAGCCATTTATTAAGGATAATTTTTTAAATCAAAAGCTTTTTTAAAACAAGTAAAATTTTCATAATTTAATTTTTATGATTTTATAATGTCAAATTTTATTTATGTATCAATTTCATTTTTACTTTTAAAATACTCAATTTCTGTAGCATGATCAAGTATAAATTTTGCTGATATTTTTTGATGTTCTAAAATTAATTCCCAATTTAATGTAAAAGCATAATCATGAATGAAATATTCAGTTAAATCTTGATATTTACAAATCAAATCAATATAATCTTTTAGTTGATAATTTATGAATTCAGTAATAAAATCTATAGTTAAATTTTGATGTTGAGCAATTTTTTGCCAATTTAATTTATTTTGAAACAATCTCATCATATTAATACTCAATTCATATTTTTCAGAAATATCATCCCAATCATCTTTGTTTAATTGATTTTGGTTTCTGATAATGAATAAATCAAATGAACTGTATAGAGCCATTTATTAGGGAGAAAATTTTGTAAAACAACTTTTCTTTGAATTACAAATACAACATTTTGATTTAATTATATTTATATTTTTTAATTTTATTATCTGAATATCTTTAGAATTAGTTTTTTGTTTACATTTAAGACAATAAATCAACTCCATTTATATAAAATAAATTATTGTAATTTATCTATATCTCCTTTAATTAGTATTATTTCTGCATTTAATTCTTTTATTGATTTATTGACTCCATCAAATAGAAATTTTAGTTCTTTTTCTAATTTTTCTTCTAAATTTTCAACATGTTTTCCAATATTAATTAAAAATTCTAAAATTTTATTTAAATCTTTTTTAGTTTCTGAATAATCACTACCAATTTCAATAATTGAATCTAAAACTTCATCTAATTCTGACTTAACTATAACATCATATTTATTTATACTTGGTTTTACATTAACAATTCTTTTACCATTAATATTTATATAATTTTTTGATAAACCAATAGCATTTACTAAATTTTCAGTCTTTTTTACATGACTTTTAAAACTTTTACTAAAATTATTAAAAAATGTATTTAATTTGGAATTTATATAATCTTCTTTAATATTAATTGGATGTTTTTTCTGTCTTCCAAACAGATCAAATATATTTTGTGAATCCATATTTATTAAGGATTAATTTATTTATTATGTTATCAAATTTTTTATTTTTATTTAATTCATTTAATATAAAAATACATAAATGACCACAAATTGGTGGATCATTATAATTTTGAATTTGATTATCATTATAAAATATATTATCTTTTCCTAAATATTTAACTAATTCTATTGGTGGTTTATTAACTATATTTCCATATGAATCAAAATAATATTTAATTTTATCTTTTTTATAATAACGAACCCAATGAGTTCCATTTCCATCAAATGAATCTAAATTTATAATTCCACATTCAAATTTATTAACTTTATTAGGTAATATATCTCTCATAAATACACCTCTAAAATATTTTATATTTTTACACAATTTTTCTAATTCACCTAATGTTAGTGGTTCAAAATTTTTTTATAATTTTGTTTCATATATTTTAATGTTTTTTTTATCTAAACCAGATCCTTCTACATTTTTTAATTCATGATCTAACCAATCAACAAAATTTCTAAATTTAGGAATTATAGATTCTTTTACTACTTTTGCTCCCTTTCTAACATTTGGTGTATAATTTTTAACTATAGGTATATTATCAGCAAAATCTAAAATTTCTTTTAGTAATCCACCATTTTTTATTTCTTTTAATTGATTATATGAAAATTCAAATCTTAATCCTTTATTTAATTTTTTATGTTTATTTAGTTTATTAATTTGTCTTTTAGATAATAATATAATATCTTTTCCATTTTCATTAAATTGATCAATATTAAATTGAATTATAACTGATCTTTTATTTTTAAATGCTAATTTTATTTTTGATTTTTGATTATCTGTCAAGTTTATATTTGTTTTTTCCATTTATTAAGAAAAAAATTTATAGTTTTTTTATAATATAGATTAACTTAATTAATGAAAAATTTTATTAAAATTTTAATCCTACTTCTAAACCCATACCAAATTTTCTTTTCATCCACATAGCACCTGATGTTGGTAATGTAACTAATCTTTTACCAATTCCATAATCATTTGATGTTACTATATCCCATGCTTTATCTTGTAAAATTTTATCAGCTATTTCATTTCTAGATTTTGTATCTTTATGATCTCTATAAAATAAATCATGTTCTTTAGCAGCTTTATCTAAATCATTTATTCCAGGATCACCTCTTTTTACTCTTTTATTTAATTTAGTTCCAGGCCCTAGATATTGATAACCAGGTACATGTAATTCAAAAGGTAAATTATTTATAACATCATTTAAAATACCTGATCCATCTTTTAATAATGGTGATGAAATATATGCCAAAATTCTTTTTAAATACTTAATTCCTTCAGGTTTTTCAATTAATTCATCTAATTTATTTGATATAAAGTCTTTAATTGCTTTCTTTTCATTTAAAAAATTATTATTACCAGCTTTTTCTTGTGCATATATATAATTAATAATATTATCTAATTTATTTAAATCATCTATAAATCTATATTCAATTTTATTTTCTGTATATTGTCTGATTCCTGAACCTTCAATTTCCCCTTTTAATTCCCAAATATGTTTAATTAAATTAATATATTTATCACCTTTACTAGATTTTGGTTTTTTACTATTTGGATCATTATTTTTATAAATTGAATTAGTTTCCCATAAAATCTTTGAATAATTATTTAAATCATCTTGTGTATATAAATTATTATCTGGTTTCTTTTCATAAGTTAACAATCTCCATAATCCATGTGTTCCATTATATTTTTTATCATCAATTATTAAATCATCATTATCAATTACAGTTATTTTATCACCAATCATAAATGATTTTTTATGTTTATTCCAATATAAACCAAATTTATCATCTTTTGTTCTTGGTAAATATTTTTGTGCTAATGGACCAATAATTTTATCTAATGTTTGAGGTGAAATTAAGTTTGGGTCAATAAATGTCGATTCTTCTTGAATTATTGGCTGTCTGATTGGTCTAAATGGAGTACTTGAAGGTAAATTTAATTCTTCAGTTTCTGGTATTGATATATTAGCAAAATTATTAACAACAGGTACCAATTCCATTAGGTTTTTATTTTCATTTAAGACTTCACCAATTTTATTTTCAACTTTACCAATCGCTGATGTTATAGGTTCATATGCTTTTTGTTTAATTTTTTCATAATTATCTTCAATTTTAATTTGATTTTTAAATTCTTTTATTAATTTTTTCTCAATATCATCTAATTTTTTAGCTTCATTAACAGATATCTTATCCATTTATTACAAAGAAAAATTTAGGTTCAACACAAATCATGTTAACATAAACACAAATCATGTTAACACAAAAACAAATCATGTTAACACAAACACAAATCATATTAACACAAAACATAAATCATGTTAACACAAACACAAATCATGTTAACATAAACATAAATCATGTTAACACAAATACAAATCATGTTAAACACAATTTATTTTACTTTATTTCTGTAATTTTCATTAAATATATAAATACTAATGAAATAAATAATACTAATAAAATAAATATTCTATCAATTATTGACTCAAATATACAACAAGCCATTATCATTATTTAATATCAGAAAAATTTTTCATATATTTTCCATCATTTGATTTTTTCAATAAATTAATAGTTAAAAATCCATAGTCTTCTTTCCAACAATCATTACAAATAGTTTTAAATTTATCAAATTTCATATCTGATCCAACAAAATTATTATATATTTTTTTCATATAATGTTCATTTTGTTTAAAAATGCATAACATATTTAAATTATTTCTAATTAATTGCATATCAACTTTTGAATAACATTGTGATAAATAAATACATGATATATTTTTATGTCTACCCATTATAAAATATTCTTTAATTTTATCTTGTTTTTCTAAGATACAATCATCAAAAACTACTAATGAATTTGGTTTACATTCATTTAGTGGAATCACATCATCACATGAAAAATGAGAAATTTGTTTATTAATATTTGATTGTATATTTTTAAATCTTTTTTGTAATAATTTATAAGATGGTTGTTCTAATGATTTACTAAAAATATATAAATTTGAATATGGAATTAATCTTTTGTAAATAAAATTTAATAATAATGTAGTTTTACCAGATCCACTTGTTCCTATAATTAATAATCTAATAGGTTGATCATTTTTATTATTTTTATCATATGATTCTAATTTTATATTATCTTTTTTTTCTAAAAATTTCTCCATTTAAATAAGATGAAATTATTTAAAATAACTGGTCATTCATCCAAACTAGAATTAAGATTAGAACATCCAATACATTTAGATGGAAAATATAGTATTGGTTTAAGTGGATTTTATTCAGATAATTTTATATCAAATATACCAAATGATTATAAAAACTGTTATGGATATTCTATTAAAGATGAAGATGATAAAATTATAGATCAATATTTTGATATAAATAAAGGAAATTATACAATTGAAGAAATAAAAAATATTTTTATTAATAGTATAATAGAATTTAAAAAGAAAATTAATAAATTTGATGAAAATGATTTTATACTGAAAAATGATGGACCATATATTATAATAAAATCTCCTGTTAAAATTATAGTTACAACAATTATAATTGATTTATTAGGGTTAAATAATAAAATAATTGAACCAAATGTATTAACAAAAGGAATAAAACTACCAAAAATTAGACCTTTTGATGTTATTGAAATACATTGTAATTTAGTTGATCCTAGTTTTGAAAATCATAAAGATCATTCACATTTACATAAAGAATCAGAAATTATATATTCATTTTATCCAAATGTTGAATATGGATCAAAAATTAGTGAAAAACCAAATGAAATTGATTATATTCCTTTAAAAAATATAAATAAAATTCAAAATATTGTAATATCTATTCAAGATAGTGATGGAAATCTAATAAATAATGAAAATATTAAAAGTATTGTATATTTAAGATTAAAACAAAATTTGTAATATAAAATTTGTCTACATAAATAATAAAACAATTGATTTAATTACAATAATTTTATATTTAATAATAAATTAATTGTATTTAGTAAACAAAATAATCCTTGGTTTAAAGTAAAAGATATTTGTAATATTTTAAAATATAAAAATTCTAGAAAAGTTTTAATTGATAATGTAAAAGAAAAATATATAAAACTTAAAAAATATCAAGTGTAACCAACAGTTACACTTACATAATGATGATAAATTAATTTACATAAAAATTATAGGTGTCACAAATTAAGACACCCTAGAAATTGATGTACAAACATGTTTTCAGATGCCCTAAAACAGGGCGTCAATAAAATAGATAATAAAACAATATTTATTAATGAATCTGGTTTATATTCATTAATTTTAAAATCAAAAAAGGTAGATAAACAATAAGGATAAATATAGATGGTGATAAATTAAAATTCATAGATTTTTTAGAGGGGACAATTTGTCCCCCCTATCATATAATGAAAAACGTACAAAACTTATTAAAATTAGGTAGGACCCAAAATGGGTCCCACATAAATTATAATATTTATTTTAAAAAATTTTAAAGGAGGTAACCTTATTATACAATAAAAACTTAAGGGTAACAAAACGTTACCCTCCTTAAACATTCAAAAGATATTTATAAAGATAATAAATTATATACAAATTTGAGACCCGTCTTAAAGACGGGTCTTACTTATAGTGATAATAAAGTAAAATTTATAGATATTTTTAGGGGAGGCGATCTGTCCCCCCTATCATATAATGAAAAACATACTATTTTTATTAAAAAAATTTTGTTTATATTTATTAATTTTAAAATTAAAAAAGAATCAAAAAATTTAAAAATAGATTAATAAATATTTTAAATGAAAGAATCAAAACAAATAATTAAACATAAAAATTTAATAATAAATTATTAAATATATTTAAATTTATTAAAGAAAATATTTAAAAATATACATAAATTATAGTATAAATTCAATATCATATGGTTATAAATTATTAATATAATTTTGATCATTTTCTTTAAAACTTTCTTTAACATAATTTTTTATTATATTTATAAATGGTTCTATTATAAAATTAAACTTATAATGATATACAAAATAATTTTTATATTTAAAAAGATATATTAAAAATTTATTTTATATTTTAGTTTTAAATAAATATAATTTTATATCAAAATCATTATTTATTAATTCTTTTGGAACAATTAAAATTTCCATTTATTTATAATTTTTTTTATACCCCCAAGGTAATGTATCAATTTTATTTTCACAAATAAATCTTTTGTCATCTCTATTACTTAAAGCTAATTTATTTATTGTAATTGTATATAGTTCATGTTTAAAACTTCTAATACAAGTCATTTCTCTATATTGTTCTTGATCATCAAATAAACATTTCTTAAAATCATCCATATGTAATGTTTTATCAACAACACTTTTCTTAATTCCTTTACATTTTACAGGATTTTTATTATTAAATTCATAACTATATAATTTTGATCTTAAACCACAATATTCTTCTAATATTTCACCATTTAACTCATCTTTAAATTTACCAATTATTTTTTTTTTCTTTTCACTATAGCATTCATGTTCTTTCTTATAATCACTTGTATCAAATTCATTAATATTTTCTTTAATAATTTTATATGGATCCTTTTTAAACTCTATAAAATAACTGTCTGTGTCCATATATAATAACCTTATATTTGGATCAAACTTCTTTAATTTTTCATAATAAAATTGATACATATGTAATTTTGATAAATCAAGTACTGAAAATCCTATATAGATTGGTTTATCAAACTTAACCTTTTCTTTTATCATATGTGAAGCAATACAGTCTTTATCAAATATACTAAATGTTTTAAAATTAGGTTTTTTTGCTTGTTTTAATGAAAACTTTTCGTCACCTAATTTAATATCACATCTATTTCTAACATTTTCCAAAATTTTTTCAAAAACACTATTATTCATCAATTTAAAAAAGTTTTTTTCAAAATCTGATGTTGATTTGGATCTAAATTTGGTATTTAATTCAATATATTTTTTCATATAATCATCTTGATCAAATGCTATAACTCTATTAACTTTCTTTAATTTTAATCCTTTTTGTAGATAATATTTTAAGTTTCTTGAATGAATAACATAATCTTTTTTATCAAATAATGTTGTGCAAAGTTTATTATTATAATGTTCAGGTGCTAATGGTAAATCTTTATGATCATCATGTAATTCAATAGGATATTCTAAATCAACATCTAATATATATCCATATTCAGCATTTTCATCTAATTCTAATATTGTTTCTTCCCATTCATTTAATGTATATGTATTAGGATTCATCCATGTTATATCTTTATAAGGTAATTTTTGACTTAAAGCCCATCCATATAGATTATTTGCATCTATATATAACATATAATTTTCAGGTTTTGTTTTATCATAATTTTTTGTATATTTATTGTTTGCTTTACAATATCTAGTTATACATTGTGAAATACCACCTCTAATACCTTTTTCAATCATTAAATACATATTATAATCACTTATTAATTCTAGTTTAATTTTTGTTAATTTTAACATAGAATCCCAAGCTAATGATGGTGATGTTAGATAATGTGCTGGATCTAATTGATAATTTTTCAAACAAACAGATCTAAAATTTTCAAATATATCAGCTAATAATAATACATCCTGAATATTATACAAATCTGAATAATTACCTAATGTTTTTATTTTTAATTTATTCCAAACTTTTATATAATGTTTATAATCATCATCACTTATATTTTCATTAGTTAAACAACTATAAAATTGATCTTTTTCTAATATTTTATCATAGTTTAATTTTTTAACATTATCAATAAATTCATATGGAAATACACCTTTAGAAGTTAATATTTTTAAAGTTTCATTATCATATTCAATTTTATCATTTTCTTTTATAAATTTATTTATATGCTTAAATTCTTTAAGATTTTTAGCTAATTTTTCAATTGATGTAGCCATAAATCTAAATGTATCTACAAATGAGAATTTTATAAATTTTCTAGGTTTATCACCTTCAAATTCATAACCATAACCAGAATTTACTGAATAGTTTATATATTTTTCATCTGTATTAGCTAACAAATCAATTTTACCATATTTTTTAGCTAATTCTTTTATAAACAAATGTGTATCATAATTTGAACTATTATGACAGAATATAGGAATACTTTGAGGGAATTTTAGATTTAAATTACAATTTAAATGTGCAGCACCCCTAAATTTTCCTGTTAAATGGCAATGATCTCTTACTTTTATTCTTTTATCATCATCAAAACCACTATTTTCACAAATATGACAAATATTAGTTTTTTTATAATTAATTTCTTCTTCATTAGTTAAATTCATAGGCTTTTTATTTTTTGAATTATATTGTTTGGCTATATATTTTGAAATTTCATCTAAATATTCAAATAATTTATTTGGTACATTTATTAATTCTTCTTCATTTTTTGCTCTATAACAAATAGGTTTATACATTTTATTAGTTACTCTAGATACTAAATAGATTGTAAATCCATATGGTATATGTTTTTGAATTTTATTTGTATATGAGCAATTTGGATTATTTTTACAATTATCAATCTTTTCTAATATACTTTCAAAATCCATATAAATTACATATGGATGTTCAAACTTTTTGTAATAGTTTTTAAAACTTACTTTTTGACCAGGAAATGGCATTATAGGTCTACAAGGTTCTAATGATTTACATATTTCTAAATGATTATTCAAGTCTTTATTTTTGTAGAAATGAGTCAAACATCTTCTACAAATATATTTTTTTGTTTTATGTTTTGATAATTGAGAATATACCAATTTATTTAAATCTGTTATTAATATATAATGACAATTATTACCAATTTTATAATATAATAAATCAATTTCTAATTTTACATTATAATATTCAGATATTTGTAATGGCACTATTTTTTTATCTTCATTCTAATATATAGGATTGAATAATTGACTGATAATAACTGATTGAATAATTTTTTATTCAATTCTATAAATATTTATTGACATTGATGGATAGTTATATTTAGAGTCAAACGATCTTTTTTCAAATAATTTAATATCTTGTAATGTTATTGGATAATCAAAACCTTTAAAAATATCATCATTTATATATTTTTGATATTGTTTAACTCTTTCAGCATGTTCATTTGGTTTATCAATAGCACATCTAATTGCATAAATAAAAAAATATTCATCTTTATTTTTAAAATTTACACAACATTTTTTATTCTTAATTTCATTTGGTAATTCTATATATGATCCAGCATTTAATGAATTATTTTTAGATAATTTTAGATTTAATTCAACACATCTTTTTAATGACCAACCAGAGCCTTTTGATGGTTGATTTAGTTGTTCTCTAACTATTAATTTCTTAAATTGATCATCAATAAAATCATCTATATTTAAAATATCTGAACTTTTTATGCAAAAATACATATTACTATTTTGAATTTCACCATTTATTAATTTTCTTTCATATTCACATTCTAAAGCCATTTGTCCTTTAATATTTTTAAATTTTTGTTTTTCTATCAATTTTTTTATTTCATTTCTTTGAGTTTCTAAATAATCATTAATATCTAAATCATCATTTGAATTTGTTAAAATATAATCTTGAAAATATCCTTTTAATGATGAAGCTTCTTGAATATTTATTATATTTTCTTTTGGAATTGGTCTATTTTTAAAATAATCATTTAATAATCCAATTAATTCTCTTCTAGTTTTATTAACAATTTTAATACTATTTTTAATTGCTAAATTTTGAATATATTTTAATGATCTATATTCTAAATTATTTGGATTTTCTTTAATTTTGTTTAATCTTTTAATTAGTTCATCTCTAGATAAATTTTCATAATTTCTGACAGATAATTTTTTTGCAATTTCATTTAATTTTTCTATATTAAATAATGAATAATTTGTAAGATCAAATGTTTCTTTAATATTTGTTAATTCATCTAAAGTTTTATTTTTATAATTATATATATTATTATTTTTACACCAATGTTTTAATTCAAATATTTTATTATCATATTTTTGTTTATTTAATAAATGTTTAGTTGAATTATAATGTCTATCATAATTTTTATATAATATATTTTTATTACAGTAAGGACAATTAATATTTTTATTTGTTCGTTCCATTTATTAGAAATAATTTTTACTTAGAAATAAAACTCTTAAAAATATGAGAAGTTTTTCCACTTTTTTCTAGGTAATTTATAGTTTAAATTGTATTTTTTCAATCAATAGTCAACTTTTCACAAGTTAATTTAAGTTTTCTAGAGTATTTTTTCAATAAAATCAATAGTCAACTTTTCACAAGTTAATTTAAATTTTCTAGAGTATTTTTTCAATAAAATTAATAGTTGTATTTTCATAAGTCAATTTAAGTTTTCTATAGTATTTTTTCAATAAAATTTAAACTTTTTTAAAACAAGTAAAATTATTATTTTTATCATATTTTTAAATTTTCTAGTTTTGTTATATTTTTGTCATGAATTTTAGTTTCTAAATGTCTTAAATAATTATTAGTCCATTTAATATTTCTTCCACATTCACAAAATTGTGGTTTTAAAAACATTTCTCTAATACATTGTATACAAATTGCATTTTTTCTATCTTTACTATAATGATAATTATTAAAATTTGAAATATCTTTAATTTCTTTACATTTATGACATTGTTTTTCATTTAATTCAATAACTTTAATATTATCATATAATTTTTTATAATACAAATCCTTACATTCTTTACAATAATAATATAACCCATCTTTAGTATTTTTATCTTTATAAAATTTTGATATATCTTTATATAATTTACACCTTAAACATTTCTTTTCCATTTATATAAAATAAAATTTACAAATTGGTTTTTTTTCAATTCATATTCATAAAAATTTCCAATAATATCTTCATTATTTTGATCTTTTATACTATATGTAACTGGATTTGTATTATTAATTTTAGAAATTATAAATATTTCTCTAGACCAATTATTTTTATATTTATTAGAAAATGTTGATTTTTTATTTCCAATTCTAACTCTATCATTTATTTTAAATTTTGATTTGGTTATTATTTTTGGTGGTTTATATTTAAAAACAGTATCTAATAAATCCTTTTCATTATTTTTATTTACTTCAATTGGTTTCATTTTAATTGTTGAATGATATGAGTTATTATATTCTTTAACAATTTTTGGTAAAATATTTATCCATCTATAATTTTTATTAATTTCAAATTGTATTTTCATTTTTTTATTTTGTGTTCTATTATACCTTTCTATTATACTTGATTTTTCTTCATTTTCTGTATGATACAATTTAATATCATATTTATTTAATATTTCTTTGAATTCTTTATTGATAAATTCTAATCCTTTATCTGTATGTAAAAGATTAGGTGATTTATGATTAATTTTAATTGCATCATTAATTATTTCTTCAAATGCTTTAGAAACTGTTTTTCCATCTTTTTTCTTTAATGGTTTTGACCAAACATATTTTGAGAAAGTATCTATCACATTTAACATATATTTATAACCATCATTTTCTTTTTCATAATTTTTCATTATAATTAAATCTGCTGCCCATAAATCATCAATACCTAATGTAATTATTTTTCTTTTTAGAAATTTCTTTCTGATTGGAGCATGAATTTCATTTGCTTCAATTATTTGTTCATTTTTAGTTAATTCTTTTTTAATTATAGGTTTAACTTCTTTTTTTAAAATTTTACTTTTATTTGTTTTACAAATTAAACATTTAGTAGCTATTCTATATAATCCATTTTTCATTTCAACAATTTGTGGATTAATATTTTTAGTTTTTTTCTTACACTTGTGACAATGAATTGGTTCATTCATTTATATATAAAAAATATTTTATACATAAATGAATTGATTCAATTCATTTATGTATAAAATATTTTTTTAATAAATGGATATGTGTTATAGATGTCATAATCAAACTAATTTTACTATTATTGGAAATTGTGTAGGATGTAATATATGTAAAAGAATTATTTATGAAAAAAAGATTAAGAGAAAAAGTAATAAGAATAAATATCTTAAACATATTTTAAGAGAATTTAACCATTTTCAACCATATAAAACACACCAATTAATTAATGAATTATATATTTTATGTATTTCCAATCATTTTGAAATAACACCTAAGAATATAAAATTATTTTTAAAACAAAGGAATTATACAAATTGGATATTTTACTATCAATTTTTAAACAAAATATACAATATTAATTTTGAATTGAATCATGAAGATAAAGAAAAAATTACACTAGTTTTTAATAAATATTTATGTTTTAAGAAAAGTAATATATCATATAAAAAATTATTACCAATGATTTTTAAATATTTAAATATGGATTTTTGTATAAAACCTAATTATGATGATAACTTGTTAACATATCTATCACAAATGAATTTGTAATATTTTTTCCCTATATAAATGGATCTGTTAGAAGAAATTAATAATATTGGAGAATTAAGATTTAAAGAATATAAACCATTAAAAAGTTTAAATTTAAATGAAAAATATAAAATTGAAAAATTTGAAAGAATTAAAGATAAATATGGATATACAATTATTGTTGAATTAGAAAAATGTAAAATACATTTACCAAAAAGATTTACTAATATAATTGATGATAAAACTATTAAAGAATTAAATAAAAAAGATTTAAATTTAATTGTCACGGCTTTTAAGACTTTTGATGATAAAGAAACTGCTTTAGTTAAATTTGAATAATTATTTTAATATAATTGTATTGATAATAAATTTTAAATCATCTTGTAAAAAATTATAATTTTACTGGTTTTAAAAAACTTTTTATTCTGTAAACAATTTCATATAAATTTATGCATATTTATTAAAAAATGCATTAAATTTGCATATTTTTTATGACAATTTGACAAAAGCTGAAAATTGGCCAAAAAATGGCAAAAATATTGCATAATTGTATTAAAAAACTGTGAAATTTGTTTGATTTTTGATTGTCTCCAAAAGTGTCCTAGGAACCCCATAGTACTATCTACTTATATATATATATATATATATATAGTATATATATATATATATATATATATATATACTATATATTTGTATATATTTGTCAAATACCACTCACTCATGTATCAGAGTATCTCAATGACCATAGGGTATAGAGGGTTTAAATTTGGCATGGACGTTCCTCTTTGCTAAAAAACGCTCACTAAGAAACGGTTTTGCAAATTTCCATCAGGGCTCCGCCACACAGGACTTCAAAATTTCTATCTAATGTGATTCTTATGGCCAATTTTTTATACAAATCTAGGAAACAACGAATATGGAAAACCATAGGACCTATTATGTTGAAATTAAGCATGGACGTTCTGCTTTGCTAATTGGTGCTCACTAAGAAACGGTTTTACAAAATTCCATCAGGGCTCCACCGCACAGGACTTCAAAATTTCTATCTAATGTTATTCTTATGGCCAATTTTTCATACGAATCTAGGAAACAACGAATCTGAAAAACTCTAGGACCTTTGCTGTTGAAATTTGGAATGGACTTTCATTTTTGCTCATGGGTCCTCACTAACAAACGGTTTCTCAAAATTCAAACAGGGCACCGCCCCACAGGATTTCATTTCTGATGCTATTCTTATGGCCAATTTTTAATATGAATTGAAGAACCAACGAAAATGAAAAACAAGATGACGTAAGGGAATCATTTGGAACATTTGGAATGGGAGATCCACTTTGCCCATCATCAACGTTACATCCACCATCATCAATGCGTACACTTAAATACGCTCTTGGAAAGCACCTTCAGGGCTCCGCCCCACATGACTTCGAAATCACTCTACGGCCAACGTGGTTGAAATTTGGCAGGGACTCTTTGCTCATAGGTATGCATTAAGAAACAATTTTGTAAATATAGTTTTTCTAAATAGTTTAGGGCTCCACCCCAGTGGACTACAAATTTACTCTAGGGCATACAGGGTTGAAATTTTATGTGGACATTCCTCTTTTCTCTTACGTACTCACTAAGAAACGGTTTTATAAATATAGTTTTTTATGTCTTTTAGGGCTCCGCCCCACTGGACTTCAAAATTACTCTATTGCATATGTTTTAGAAATTCGGCTTGGACATTCCTCTTTTCTAATAGGTATTCACTAAAACGGTTTTGCAAATATTGTTTTTTTAAGTTTTTACGGCTTCGCCACACTGGACTTCAAAATTCTCTGGGTCTTCGGAGTTCAATTTTAACGTGGACGTTCTTCTTTACTCATATGTACTCAGTAAGAAACAGGTATTCAAAATATACTGTAGGTTTAGAACGGACTTAAAATTACTCTAGAGCATACGGGGTTCAACTTTGACGTGGATGTTACCTTTACTCATACGTACACATTTAGAAACGGTTTTGCAAATATAGTTTTTGAAGTCCTTTTAGGGCTCTGCCCCACTGGACTTCAAAATTACTATTGAGCCTACGGGGTTCAACTTTGACGTGGATGTTCCTCTTTACTCATACGTACACATTTAGAAACGGTTTTGCAAATATAGTTTTTGAAGTCCTTTTAGGGCTCTGCCCCACTGGACTTCAAAATTACTATTGAGCCTACGGGGCTCAACTTTGACATGGATGTTCCTCTTTACTCATATGTACTCACTTAGAAATGGTTTGGAAATATATAGATTTTGAAGTTCTTTAGGGCTCTGCCCCACTGGACTTCAAAATTCTCTGGGGCTTACGGGGTTGAAATTTGACGTAGACGTTCCTATTTACTCATATGTACTCACTAAGAATAGAATGGTTTTACAAATATAGGTTTTTATGTCCTTTAGGGCTCCCCCCACAGGACTTCAAATTTACTATATACAGCCTATATACATGGTTGAATTTTGATGTGGATGTTCCTCTTTGCTCATACGTACACATTTAGAAATGGTTTTGCAAATATAGGGTTTGAAGTCCTTTAGGGCTCTGCCCCACTGGACTTCAAAATTACTCGAGGGTATACGGTGTTGAAATTTGATGTGGACGTTCCTTTTTACTCACATGTACTCAATGAGAAACGGTTTTGCAAATATAGATTCCTGTAGAGCTCTGCCCCACTGTTCTACAAGATATCTCTGGGGCCTACAAGGTTGAAATTTGACATGTACATATAGGAGCTCCCTTAGAAACGGTCTTGCAAATATAGTTTTTGAAGTCCTTATTAGGGCCCCCCTCCCTACAGGTCTTCAAAATTACTATATGGCCTAAGGGGTTGGAATTAGACAAAAGATTCGGCAAAATTTAGTGCTCTGCTTACACTTCTTCAATGTTTTAATATAACTCTTAAGGATGGAGATTTTGTTTCTCTTTAAAGAGATTTTATCACATATAAAATAAATTCAATCACGGGCGAAGCTGTGACGGGCAACAGCTTGTATATATATATATATATATATATATATATATATATATATATATATATATATATATATATATATATATAAAGAAGAAAAGTATTATATTTTTTAAGATCTATCAACCATGAGTTAATAAAGTAAAGAATTGTAATGAGATGAATAAATTTAATTTAAGAATCCACTAGTCCAAAATAGGCTATTCACATCTGAGAACTAGTTGTAAGGTGAACTCCCGAAATTGCACTATTAATTATGAAAGTTTAATTCAGCCCTTACTCAAGAATTGGCCATAAGTGAGTATAACTTCTATGGTGGTCTCACACTTGGAGCTACTAACAGCTTACTTAACAGGCAAATTTTCTACTTCTCTTGTGTATTATGTCTAGAATAGAGAGTGTGCGACCACTCACAATGTAGAGGTTAGACCTCGCCTCGAGCTCCGCATTGACTAAGTAGCCTCCAACCTCGGGGTCCACCTCCAGTCCCGAGGTCTCCGCCAGCTGAGTGTTGGGCTCCACCCCCACCGCAACAATCACCTGGTCAGCCTCCACCTGTCCACATTGTATAACCCAAGTTACAGTTTTCAAAATCCCTTCCCATAAAGCACAACTTTAAAATTTACATTCTAACTGTAGTTTCCTGTTTGTTTCAATTTAAAAAAATATAGCACACTTAAGAGTTATTGGCGCGCAAATAACTCGTCAGCGGTCAGGAGAGTTATCCATATTTTATTATTCTGATTGCCAATTGGGAATATTCTACAACCATAATAACCTCCATAGTTCTAAAGCCATAATTCCATGACCATAAACCATAATTCTGGTCAACGCACTCTGATTGCCGAATGGGTAGAGAGGAGATCAAGGGAAGAGAAAATGTGACGATGGATATTGATGAGCGTAATCAACAATAACAAAAATCGCAGTAGTCAATCTAAAAAAATTTTTGTAGTCAACTACTAATTTAAAATTAGTCGACTACTGCGATTCAACTACTTTTGTGTCTGAATTGAGTCGAGTAGATGACATTGCATGCAGGCAGTGATGTGCCAAATCGACTAGAATTAGTCCTGGAGCTAGAGGCTGAATATGAGAGGTCTTTATAAAATTTTAAAGACCTGTATAATTCATGATTTATTAAAAAAAAAAAAAAAAAACAACTTACAGGTGTAAAAATAAAAAATAAAACTATTTATGAGAAGTAATATTGTGTATCTAGTTATTATTTTAAAATTTTTGTTGAAAGATTCAAGTAATTTATTATTTATGGAGTTATGAAATAAAAATAAAATGTATTTCTAAAGCACAAATTTTAAATTTCATGAGTATTGGGTTATGGCTTGCCATAAATCGATGTACCAACATTTTACAGAATATTCACTTTATAAGACAGTATTTTTTGTCCCACAAAACAAAAAAATAATATAGTTCTAAGCTTAGGTCTTACCGTGAGTACAACCGTAATACATATTCAATATAGGAAAATTCGCTAAAAAACACAGATGAAAGATATTGCTGCAGAGATATTGTCCAACTATAGAACGTGTCGGACCAAAGAATGTCAGATAATTGAGAGTTGACTTTACATAACCTGTTTTAAAATGCCTCAACTGAAGACACTAGACATTTTAGTAATAAAATTAGAGATTTTTTTTATATCAGACACTATTTTAAAGAAACACTATGAGAATTATTATACTAGGATTATACTAGAAATTACTATATTTGCAATTTTTTATTTGAGTTCTCTAGACAAAAAATAACTAGTTTTCAGAAATTAGCAACAATTTTATTTGAAAGTACATACAAAATACTGAGTCTAATATAAGTTTGTCTATAGTACTAAATATTTGATCTAATTATGCTCAATAATTAAAATGCACAAAAATAGCACAATAAAAACAAAAACCCCCAGTAACAAAATTCAAAGCATTGAAACTTTCTTAAAAACAAAAGATATACTTCCCTGAACCTTACTTTGTAAAAAGCAAGATATCCTTGTCAGCTCAACTCTACTTGTATGCTACAAATTTAAACTGATAAATTTTCTTTTCACGTACAAAATTCAGAAATTGTATGTTTTTCAAAGTTACCTTCTGATTGTTGCTCAGATTCAACAGCACCCGCCCGTCCTTCATGTCGACACTACTGACTTCCGTGCGACTGATCACATCGACTCCCTCGTTCTTAACCTTCTGAGTGGTCCATTTGCACAAATACTCTGGTAGCACTTTTCCCATGTTGCCCTCCTCTCTGAAGATTTGGTGAACTTGGAGCCCAACTGACTTGCCTACAATGTCATAAGTTATTATACAAATTCATAATGTTGTTGATAATTAAATCTAAGTTAGATGGCAATAATAATTGAATAGTGTAAGAGGAGAGTTTTAACAGCGACGGAGGATGCATGACATGCCTAGCTAATACACCATCAGTGTAAAATTTTTGCATATGGTAAGCCCTATTAGAGCTTCAACTCAACTTTTTTCACACATGAAATAAATAAATGGTTAACACCTGTCTTGTGTTTGGTTTTAAAATCGGTCATTAAAACCTAATGGAGAGTTCATCAAGTTCATTAATCATCATTGAATAATTCAATAACCACAATAGACATTATGTAATGGTTCTTTTTTTACTAGCTTGTTTTGAAAATCTTTTTATTTGCTCATCTAAACTTTGAAATTGGTCAATTTCAGCTTTCTTGCATGCAAAGATTCGGGGCCTTGTTTGAGTAACGTTGTCAGGTGTTTGAGTTATTTTGGGTTACATAATACATACATGATGCATGATGTCTCCTTCCGTAGTCCTTTATGGTAAGGAATTGGACAGGTCATGAACTGGAATGCTAACCAGCGAAGAATAACTTACCTAACTTCACAAAAATTGTTACCATCAAAGTAACAGTCAATATCATAAAAGATTGACTCCACTAGATTTTTTTTTTTACTTCTGATTTGAATTTTGAGACATTCTGAATTTAAAGTAGTTTTTCTGGCAAGGCCTGATACTATTTCAATCCCATGTAGTCAGGTTTGTGTTAAAAAACTGTTAATCTATGTTGACTGCATTTATTCTTTTTTTCTGTTGCATGTGTGTTTTGTATATATTGGTGGTATATGTATTTTGTGATTTTATGTAGCAAATGGATTCATAAATAAAAGCAGAAGGATTTGTAAGAAGAATTGAAAGCACTGTCTGAAAGCACCTCTGCAGATGGTCTGTGGATACCAAGAATTGTTCTAACTGCTTTCTTTTGCCAGACAAAGATTTTGTCGAGGTTCCCCTTTACAGCGCCCCATAATGTGGGGAGAGCAAGGCTTCTAAATGTCTTTATCCTTCATAGGACAAAGAGCCCTCGAGCTAATGACCCCTCCAACTTTTTTATTTGCTCACCCTAACCCAGTCTATCATCCAATCTCACACTTAGGAAATCAGCAGTTTTTGAATTTTCAATCTGATCCTCTCCAATAAATAGGTTCGGAGTCCATTTTTTTTCTGTGCAGTTTGAATACACTTGTATCCAGTTTTTTGAGAATTTAGTTTGAGTTTGTTTGAAGAGAAGAATGATGCCAATTCCCTGATTTTTTTCATTAGACTCTGTCTCTAAAGCTGCATAGTCCGACCCCCTCACGAACAATGTTGTGTCAACCGCAAAGAGGTAGACCTTGAATAAGAATAAGAATCCTTTATTGTCGTTAAACACAGTTATGTAACAGACATGGTAAAATAAATTTAGTCAGACATGACTTACAAACGACTTGCTCACAGGAACATGCTATTAATGTAAAGAAAAAGAGGAGAGATCCAAGGACTGATCCTTGCTGAACGAAATTAGTTGTACTGTTGAATGAATTTTGCCAATTTTTAATTTTGTATTTTATTGAATTTGGGACTAAATGTCATACCCAAAATTCCACTCAAAGCCAATTTTTCAAATAAAATATCTAACTTATTCCTATTTCGAAATTCAACTGTAATTTTTTCATTCAAACAATCTGTTGCTCCAACATTTATGTAGGGTGTTTCTACAAAAACTAGTTTGGGGTTTCTACAAAAACTAGTTTTTTTTAAGGTCAGTCCCTGCCTGTCTTATTTCTTCAAGCTTTTTTCAATACACAATTCTTTTTATTGCATTTGTAAAAGTTGTTCTTTGACGGTTTGGACGACAGTGGCCATGGGCACTACGGGCAGTGCGACAGCCTGAGCCCGACAACCAAAACTGCCCCCAGAATCTATGCACCCCCTCCTCTCCACACAATTTCTCGCATGACTGTCTTCAACAACCACTACCTGCAATTTACCTTTAGTTTTTTTTTTTTTTTTTTTTTTTTTTTTTTGCAGACCCTTTAAGCCTATACTTAGTTGGAGACAAGTTTTGATTTCCAGTGATTTTTCCCTCTGCAGTGAGTGAAGTCTAATCTCCGCCAAGCTCCACCAGCACTTTGAATGAATTTGAGCCGGGAAGAGCAGGACCGAGCACAGCCTTCGCATCTACCCTACACACCCGTCCTTGACCCACCACCTCAGTCCAGCTTAAATCATTGTCACTGTTACTTGGCCGGCTTTCTTTTAGATTGCATTGTTCCTCACGTTCCTTTTTTCTAGATAGAAATAACAGATGTTTCTGGTATAACATATTTTTTTAACCAATTAGGTCCAGATCAACTGACATTTTGGTTGAAATGCGACCAGTGGGCCATCTTTAGTTTATATTAAACAACATTTGGGGGTAAACAAATTAAATATTTCTCATAATTTGTCATAACCCATAAGTAACATAACAGAATACTACCTCGCCGAGCCAGTGCGCAAGCCAGTTCGCTTCCGAGGAAGCCCCCGCCCACAATGGCAATGGACTTGGCTCCCTCATCTATGATGTCCTCCAACTCCTCAAAGTCGTAAATGTTCCTGTAGAGCATCACCTGCAAATCAATTTGAATTGTAATGATTAAGCCAAGATTTTATTTATTATTTTCTATGCTTCCAATATAGAATGAGAAGCTCATTCCCAGAGGAGAGACGAAATTTTGAGAAAATCCAGATGATCACTTTTGATATGGCAAACCTAAAAAATGCAGTAAACATGGTAGCCTATGGGGGAGACTACTGTACTCTATTTTCCTGTTACGTTTTTATAATTTCTTGCAACAATCTAAATTGATATTACACTAATTTAATTACCATTAATTAACTCAGCTATCAAAAGATCTCAATAACTAAAGGGCTCACAAGCTCAAATGTAGTTCAGTTCCTTTTTAATCATGGAATAAAAAGGACTAAGGACTTAAGAGCCTCGTACCATTGACTAGGTTTTGTAAGCCAAGGTCTTTTATAATTTAGATGTCACATATATGAAAAATTACTTTAAAAGATTGTTAAATTAACTCATAGTTATTTATAAGTTTTAAGGATTTTAAATTAAATTAATTTGTGTTGTTGGAGAATTGGTTTGAAAGAATCAAACAATTTTAGCCCCTTATATTATATTACATTTTTTACAATTAATTGATCATCCCTTGTTTTTACAGAGTAACAGAAAAAAACCGCCAATACTAATACAGATAAGAAGTGTGATTGTATTTCTTGATATAATGAATCAGATAACAATAACAATTAAAATATTTAAACAATGAAGATCATAAATCACCATTCTTAGATAACTAAACAGATTTATGATTGGATGTCTGATAGTTTCTAGTTGGACTAACTTCAAACGAATGCATTTATAAACAAAACTATAACTTGCAACATGAAGTAATTAAAAAAATGGAAATTAAAATAAATAAAGGATCAAAGGTAAGGTAAATTGTAAATAAAATTTAGGCCAAACGTGAAAATTAATATTTTTTTTGAAATTGTAAAATGTGCAGTTTAAACACCATATCGACGATGGAAATTTGAGACATGTTAGCACAAAAAAATTAAAATTCTAAATCAGTAATAGAAGTAGAATCTTGGCCAGAATTTATACAATTTAGGCTCACCTCAATGTGAACTTTATGACAGGTAGGGATGTGTAGGTACCTAAAGTCGGTTATTGGTACCATCAGTTCTTGGCTAAAGTACCGGTACCTAGAACCAATGTAAAAATCCTGGTACCATGACTTCGGTACTACGGTCTGTTTAAAATAAATTAATAAATAAAAATGTCTTTATTTATTCAGCGATTTTCAGTAACAACTGTTTTTCAAAATAACTATTGTAAAATAAGTCAAACAAGTTCAAGCTAAGTTACATAATAATAATAAAAAAAATAAATAAAAAAAACCAATAAATTGTCAGCTATTCAGCTATTTACAACTGAATAAACTAAAACCAAGCACCCGTCCACAGTTTTCCCAGAAAATAACAATGTGATTGCTATTTGGAACGACTAGGTAGACTGATAAAAACTCTATAAAAACTCCAATACCTTATCTTATCAGTAAGTTACTGTTCACGAGTCCTTTTGTCAGGTGGGTGGAGGAGGGGGGCCTGCCGGGTATGGTCAACCACAACAATTGACTGATAAGAGTAAAATTTTATATCTCCTATATCCTGAATTAATTGTCCTTCATAAACAAATTATGGCTCATTTTTCATCTAATTTTTACTAATTGATAGAAATATAATCAAAGCACAATGATTTTTGGTTAAAAAATTGTTTATTATTTTGTTTCAATATTGAAACTTAAAAATAAAGCCTTATATTTGTAGTACATCTTTGACATATACTAAATATTTTACTGCTAAATATTAGGCCCTATTATTTTACTGTATTATGTATGATTATTTCTTTTTAATCTTTGTTTTTTTGTTTATTATATCTGTAACCAATATCAAAAGTAAAAAAAAAATCTTTTCTTTGCATTATTCATTTTAAATTTCATTCTTTCATTTTGTTCTGTTAGTTTTTTTATCGGTTTAAAACTGTGAGGAAGGGTGGGGGAAAAGCACAAAATATATAATAATGATACGATAATTATATTTAGCACAAATGAGTTGTCATTAACTTTAATTCATATTAATGTTACAGTAAAAGCTTTATATATATCGAACCTCAATATTCAAAATCCTCGATGTAACAAAGTTTTCTCTTATCTTGAACCTGCCTAATCTAATGTTATTTATACCTCTATATATTGACAGATTAGAGTGGATAACCTCAATATAACAAACTTTTGGAGCGCTGACGCACGACCTATCCACCACTAGGCCTACATATTGTTGTTACTGCAAAACCTCAATATAGAAATTAAGATTAAATTAATTAATATTTAATATTAAATTAAGAACAACCAGTTGAATCATTCAACTCATCCATTTTCTTTCATGTTGCAACCTGTTGCTCTACAGAAGTTGCCTTTTGCTGTGCCTCATGTTTACAGAAGTTGTCTTTTGCTGTGCCTCATGTTCGCAGCACTGTTCTTTTTTTCCGCATTTGCCGTTAACTTATCGTGTTAGTGTTGTTCCATTCACTACCCCTGAGTGTCCGTTAAGTGGCCGTTAGCAATTTGTTTTAATGCATTTTACATTATTCTCGTGAGTACTAAATTAAAAACCCCATGTTAAGAGTACAAACGTCTTAATAGTCATGATCAATGCTTATTAAATAAATTTTGTGTGTTTGCAGCACTGTTAATTTTTTTGCGTCATCATATATAGTCTTTGTCCTGATCAGCTCATGATAAAAAAGGGTTTATAAACAACGTATAATGTTACAGTGGACTGTTACATTCTTTTGTGCACTAACAAAATGTTGGTTATGGAATCAGAACAGTAAACCCGTATCTATTCCTCAATTGCTAGGCCTATTGGAAATAAGTAATGGTATTATGAGGTGGTCGTGAATCTCAGTATATCGAAGTTGGTAAAATCAAACTTGAAATAATGAACTTCGGTATATCAAAGACCTTGATATTACGAAGTTTTTACATTCCCCTTCAGGTTCGATATATCGAGGTTCCACTGTACTTTAAAAATTAAAATTGATGGTTATTTATGAAGTTAGTTTGGTTTTAATTTGCGAAGTGAAAATCAACTAAGTTCATTAAAACAGAGAGTAGTTGAAGAAATAATGAGTAAGAATAAAAATACTTTTCAGCCAAACTCTTTTTTGGTCTCAGACCTATAGGGGGGTAATGATTTTTTACCAGACCCGACCCGTAGTGGGAGAATTAAAAGCTGGCCTGCGGACCTCTAGATCTATTACTGTACATTAAAAAAATAAGTTATTCTAAAACAAACATTTTTATTATTTTTAGTCAACTATCCTCTTGATGAATGTTTTTCCATACACACCCCAACACTGCCCCTTCTTTAAATGTTAACACATTCTCATGGCTCCGTATTTAGCCTACATCCTAATTCTTTTACTTGCACGAGTTGGTTAATTTAATCCCTAAATTCTCTCTACTTTTGAAATGTCACCTCAATGTACAAGTATTTTTTCATATTTTCTATTATATTAGCCTCATTAAAAAATGAATACTTGGTACCGGTACCGAGAACAGATCCTTTAAAAGAACCGGTACCGGTACCGACTTTGAAACTTTGGTATCGACACATCCCTAATATTAGGTTAAAGTGATTTCAATTCCCCAAAGCAGAACAACGTGCGACGCTGCGACATTGTCGCAGACAGGAAAAGGGGTCTGAAACGGGTCTGCGGACAGATTAACAAGCTAGAAAACAAAAAATAGGAACAATGTGAAAACTTGTGTTGTGTATGGTTTTTTTACTAACGAAAGATAAAAAGTTAAATATAAAAATCAATTATTAAGGAAAGGACTTCCAGTTCTAGGAAGTTAACAATACAATTGTAATATGAGACGATAGATGGAATGATAGATGGAATGCGAAACACCTGCCGAAAAGAGCTCTATTGTTTGACATCTGGCCGCTCGGCGGATCGCTTATCTGATTTACGACCTTATCAGTTCCCTAGTACATTATATTGAGTTTCTGATCTAATTGACGTACAAAAACAAATTATTGCTCATTTTTTTCGTCTAATTTTCACGAATTAAATCAAACTTTAATCAAAGTTGTACGACCTATGGTTCAACATAAATTGGTGAATTAATGTTATTATTATGTTGTTTTCAATATTTAACTAAAAAATACTACAACAGTCTTTATTTTTTATAAATATACCTTTTTCATCTATAGAAATCAAATTATTATTTTACTGAATTTAAATAATTAAAACTAAAAATAAGTATCTCAACATAATTCATTTACACATAATTATTTAACAAATTAAATAAATAAATTAATAAACTAATTAAATTTAACTATTTTATTTAATTATTATTTACACATAATTATTATTAATTATTTGTGTGTTGTGTGTAAGGCTTGTTTCACATATACCCGACATGCCGTTAACCCGATTTCTGGCCGACACCGGCACGGGTGCACTGTTCACATTACGCCGACACCGGCACCCAGCAGGGAGTAGCAATGGATCGTGAACAAGCAATTAATTGCAATGTTACTTTTGTATTGACGGTTGAAACTTTAGAATGATGTCTTGTTCCATAAGACTGGATGCTCTTGGGCTAAACTAATTAGTATTTCAAGGTCTACTTCCGTCATAATTACAACTTTGCGCACTTCCAAACCAAAATTAAACAAATCGTAAGCGGACGACAGACGACAGGTGCCGGTTGTATGTGAACAGTCACATTGACCGCTACCCCCACTACTGAAGTCGACGCCGTTTACCCGACACCGGCAGCCGGCCTTTGCTGAGGGGGCGCCCGGCATCCCTCGACTAGACCACGGCAGCCGGGTAGTGATTAACCGACCACGACACTAGTCGGGCAAGTGTCGTGCAAATATGAACGGCCCCATATGCTGCTTCACCCAACAGCCGGTTAAACGACTGCCGGCATACGACAGCCGGGTATATGTGAAACAGGCCTGAGAGTAAATAAACTAAGCTGCAATACTATTCTACAAACTGTGTTTTGTTTTGTTTCATAAGTATTTCTTTATTATTATTATTATTTAACTTTAAAATAAGTTTATGCGCTTGCAGACAATTTTTGAGTTTTTCACACGCCGTTGCAGACAGATAAGAACCTTTCTGTTTTGAGGTTTAAATTTCTCCTTTAACTACTGCCTAAGCTTAAAAGTGCCATATTGGACTATGTGACCACAGCCCATTAGACAAGGGCCTTTTTTGGCAAGGGGCCTGAACTTGAGAATCAAAAGTATCATTCAAGCTATGTGTACCACCAAGTAGAAACTCAAACGTCTCAGATAAAAATGAAGATACTGAAAAACATATTTAACACATATTATGAGAAGATATACTGAAAATATCTTTTGAGATATAAGCTTCAAACACACGTTTCGTGTATCCCACGTTTCGTATTAATGAAAAACCAGCAAAATATTAAAAATAGAGTGTAGTAGTCCTATTGTATCAAAACCCTCTAATTTGATATATACCTATTCCAAATGTATTTTGTCTAAGAAAATACAAATTTTTTCTTTATTTAAAAACTGAGAAAATCCTGGTTGTTGATATTACATGAAATTCACAGTCATCAGACCCAATTCCATTGATATTGTACCCATTTTTCTGTGGTGCGATTGACAATGAGTGCCAATATACAAGTCATAATTGAGTAAACGATGGGGTTACAATATCTTGCATTATTCATCAACTCCGTTTATTTTGAAATTTTCCTATACCAAATAGGGTCTGTTCCCAATTAGCTCGGAAAAGCACAATTCTACTTAAAAATTTTGTAACTTGATGTGCATCCTCTTTTTGACATAGTTTTAATCACATTCGTTCAGTTTTTAATTACACCTAAATAATATTTTAAAAGCGTAAAACTAAACTCCATACCTTTTCCTTAATCTTATCACTGGCCTTCTCGAAGATGGGCAGAGTCTTAGGCTTGGCCCCGGTGGCGATGAGGCACTTCCTGTAGGAAATCTCCTTGCCATCCTCAAGATAAGCCTTGCGAGCGGCAGGGTCGACGCGAGCCACGTTCCATCCACGGGCCACCGCAATGCCACCGTTCTTGGCCGACATCAGAGTGTCAATGTCCGCGTAGAAGTCTTCATGTTCATAGAACAAGCTGCAATCAAAGAAAGTAGAATTACAATACCATATATATTTCCCATACAAAATAAAATATGTAATTTAGCAATTCCACATTTTTTTTATTTACACCATAGGCATTCCAGAAAAGTTACAAACATTTTTTTTAGGAAAGCAGTTATCACCCAATTTGGTAGTGGGCATTTTGAGGAAGATCTCTTAAACCAAAATCCTAAATGTTAAGAGTTCTGCTGGTATAGGCTAACCTATACCATACACCTATTATAATTAAAAGATATTTTTCTAATTATGAACAAATAAAATGTTTTAAAATTCATTGTGGTTTACCCTGAACTGCTTTAAAAGACTAAAATAATACATTACATACCTTCCGTCGAGCAGCTCAATTTTATTTTTGTTGATTATCCACAACATGTTTCCCCGTGGATGCGGCAATGTCGTGTGGTACACGAATGTATTAACCGTCAAAGAATTTGACAAAGAAAAAAATAATAAAAAAAAAAAAACGAAACACAGCACAAACATAGTTTACACGTGATACAAAGCTCGGTAGGCCTACCATAAACAACAACAGCGCTTCTTCTACACTACACAGTCAGGGCTGGCGGACCCATTAGACGAACTAGGCGACCGCCTAGGGCGGCACTCTCCCGGAGGGCGGCAAAATTTGGAAAAATAAAAATAATTATTTTCAAAATCTAATGAAACACAAGTGAAAAAATGTTCAACAAAACAATCAATTAATTGTTGATTATTTTAGTCAAATTTTTAGTTAGGCCTAGTTTACTTTCATTTTGTTGCGTTTAGTGAAGCACTGACTGTATCGCTGCCGCCCCTGGCACCGACTGTGCCGCGCTATAAATCTGATTCGAGAGAGCGCTTGCGCTTATCAGTTGTCAAGGCCGTGTGTGTGCAACAGTGCCGCCCCTACAATACTTCCCCCTCCCCCCGCAACGGCCGAACCTGTGCACAACCTTCTTGCTGACGCGACATTGATAACATCTAATCATCGTATATAATAAACACGTTTTGGATTTATTATATACGTTATTTAAATAGGCTACTTAATATTTTTCATTTTTGTAAATGCCATCGATCAGGATTCTATTTATGTTTGATGTATTTTGGTTTATGATTTGCAACGTAGACTATTTAAACTTGCTGTAACCTGTGAACATAATCAATATCTTTGTTATAGTAAAATGTTAAAATTCTGTCAATTAGATTTTTTGCGAACTTTTGAATTTGGTTATATATTGAAATTGGGTTATGTAAAGAATCTAAGCTGAGTAAGAATAGTCAGAATTGGGATCTATTCGTCTATTTTTCATATTATGCTACCGGTAGCAGCTTTTTGCGCACCTGGTGGATCTATGTATTATTTAAATTCCATAAGAGCAATGTTAAACCTTTACCCGTCATTTGTCATAGGCCTAAAACTTCTTTATTTTTTGTCAAATTGATGGGTTAGAATAAATCGTATTTGAATTTAAATGAAATAACATTTGTTTGAACAATGTTTTAAAAGTCGTAAAAAGCTTCGTAAGAATGCCTAAAGGCATTCTTCCCATTTTGTAAATAAAAACCTTACAAATTATTTCCAGCTCGATTAACCCCTATTTATTTAGAGCTATAAACCATAATCTTTTTTTATCACAAATAAAGGAGTTACTCCACTTCCTGTTTAACATTGGTAGTATAAGAAATAGATCACGGAATTTGGATTGACTCTAATGCCTTGACACACCGGAGTTTCAGTCCCCGCTTGTAGGTGTGCCTGCAAGTGCCATTGCATCACGAGAACCGACCGGGTCGGCGGGTCGGTTCCCGCTCGTCCGTCACTGCATATGCTACTACAGCGGCAAACACACTGCGCTACTCCAGTTGTTCGGTCAAGTCCTTTTCTCGTCGTTTTGTTTTTTTGATTTCATTGTTGACCCACCGAAATAAATGTGAACATGAAAAATAGAATAGAGAAATAATATTATCTCACGCAAAACGGTTTTCCGTGGAATGCAAATTTTAGTAGATATTTTAACGAGAGATGGGTAGGTTGGGAATGGCAGAAAGGAGGGTGGGCAGGGGCGGCAAATGTAAACTTTGCCTAGGACGGCAAAAGTGCTAGCGCCGGCCCTGTACACAGTGGACAAGTTTCAAAACTGGAGACATGATTTTTTAAAATCAGAATTGCATATCTTTTGGATTAGTTTTAGTGACACATTTAATTTTCTCAATGAATAATATAAATAAAGGATTATTGTCTATTGTCTCCACATATTATCTAACACCGCAGCACGACCCAGAAGTAGACTGGAGACAATCCTCTAAGTTACTCCTCTCACCCCTCCGTCATTATCAGGAGGATAAAGTTGTTTCCTTGTAGTCTGGTTCCATTAGTGATTATTGCATTTAATATTGAATGGGATTTGAAGTTAAGATTTTCATTTAAAATCAACTCTTTCTTGTCATTGTCATGGAAGCCTCTATGTATTTCAAATTGTTCTAGGGAATTTAATTTATCTCCTTTGAGGAAGACATGAACTACTTGTAAACAGTTTTCTAATTCGGCCATGGTGATTTTTGTCAACTAAGTGTTGGGTAAACAAAACATTGACTTTTGTTTGTAGGTTCTGGGCTCGGGGCAGTGTTCTTTGCATCCCGATGAGAAAGTACGACCTGTCTGCCCAATATAACTCATCAGGCCATTAGTTGATTTTACCTCGGCTCCAACGTACAAAATAGCAAAAAAAATTGGAAAAGACTCTTTGAGATCATGTAAAATTACATAACTACAGCTTTGTTTGTGTGAAATACAGTAATTTCATCCAAAACTGCTAAAGAAACCTTTTAGAAAACATAAAACAGCTAGCATTCAAAACAACTAACAGAGCCAAACATGTGTTATCTTCAGGCAACACTGAAGTCAATTAAATAGATAAAACCAAAGAGTGTGCTAAATGTCCTACTTTTCATATTGGGAAGATGGGTCGTACTTTCTCTCAGAGATAAAAAGAACACTGCCCCGAGACCAGAACCAACCCAACAATTAGTTGACAAAAATCACACAATACGTCCGAATTAGAAAACTGTTTAGAGGTAGTTCATGTCTGCCGCGAAGGTAATAAATTAAATTCCCTAGAACAATTTGAAATATTTAGAGGCTTCCATGACAATGATAAGAAATAATTAATTTGAAACGAAAACAACTTCAAATCCCATTTAATATTTTATGTAATAATCACCAATGGAACCAGACCACACGGAAACAACCTTTACCATCCTGATGATGAGGAAGGGGTGGGAGGAGTAACCTAGGGGGATTGTCTCCAGTCTGCTTCCGTGCCATGCCGCGGTGTGAGATAATATGTGTATGGTAGGCCTACCGAAGTTTGTATCAGGTGTAAATTGTGTTTCTGCTGTGTCTCGTTTTATTTTAATCTTTGAAAAATCCTTTGATGTTTAATACCATTTTGTAAAACTTGACAATGCTGTATTCACGGCAAAACATGTTATCAATAATCAACGAAAAGAAAATTGGGCTGCTCAATGGAACGTAAGTAATGTAATATTTTAATAGTAGTAATAAAATGTGGTGAAAGCTACACTAAAACTACTACATACTGGTCGAATGAAATTAGAATTGATGAATCAGCTAGTGTTTATTGGAGGTAAAACAAAAAATTTACTGCAGAGGGAAAATAAAACACATCTGGAAAAATAATTATTAACGTCAATCTCAAATAATTTGCGTGATATTTTTCAAGAACTTTAAAATAATAAAAAAATTCCTCCTTAAAATTCATGACCTTAAAATTTAATGGCCTTTTATTCAACTTTAGAACAATAAGCTTCATAAGGAAATTACTAAAATATAAGTCTTTCAGGATTGTAAGGAGGTAATGAACTCATCTTACACAGAGTGACTGAAAAAATAATGCATACAAGATTATCCAATTTGATTTAATCAGCAACCAGATGGGTGCTAAGTGGTTATAGTGCTCGCCTTGGAATCCGAAGGTTGCTGGTTCGATCCTGAGAAAAGTAAATAGCTCTTTAAGGTTCAATTCTGGACTCAGTAGTCATTTATTATTGGGCTATTAATTAAGGATGCTTTATAACAATTGGTTGATGTTATATATTAATACCCCTGTCGCAGCAAACCTGTGTACTCAGCGAATTTCCAATCGATCTTGAGATATTGTATTTTCCCCATAAACACCATAGGAATGGGTATGTAGGTTTCCTGCCTGGTGATGTTGTTAGAAAATATTAGTTTTGTTAGGATATGTAATAGTTACGTTGGGTGAATGTCAAACTGTATCAATATTCGGCACTTTTTAATTTTCCCCATAAACCCCATGGGGATGAGTATGTAGGTTTGCCGCCATATGGGTGTTGTAAGCAAATATCAGTTAAATCCTACCTAGTGAATGTACATACCATATATTATCAAGTTATGGTTTTTTCATCTTCCCCATAAACCCCATAGGGGTGAGTACGTGGGTTTGCCGCCATATGGGTGTTGTAAGCAAATATCAGTTGAACCCTACCAAGTGAATGTACGTACATACCAAATTTTACTAAGTTATTCCAATAAATAAGCGAGATACAGGGTTTCGTTGATTTCCCATAAGATTAACATGGAAAACCTATTTTTGGCTTTTATGCGTAACCTGTTAAACCAAGTTAAAAATTCAAAATACTAAATTGTTTGTTTTTTTACGCTCTTTTGAATGTTTAAGTTAAAATTGTTGAATTTTGAAAATTATGCTCCAAAAATGCAAAAAACCCATTTTTTACAATATTGAAACCCCATAAAACCCCGTTCCCATAACCCGATCGTGCTGGTTCGCGAACTCATGAAAATAGACCTAGTCTTACACCTTCATACCAAATTTCATCAAAATCAGAGGTCCCCTTCAAAAGTTATCCAGTACCACGGACACACACACACACACACACACACACACACACACACACACACACACACACACACACACACACATATATATATATATATATATATATATATATATATATATATACACGGTATATGTATATATATATACATATACCGTATATGAAAATGAACGAATCACACACACACACACACACACACACACATATATATATATATATATATATATATATATATATATACACGGTATATGTATATATATATACATATACCGTATATGAAAATGAACGAATGGTGTTTTTGGCTTATGGGGACCTCAAAATGAAAAAGTAACATGGTCCCGGGCTTAGGTCTTACCATGGCTACTACCGTAATAGCGTATTCCCTATAGGGAAATTCGCTAACAAGATTGTCGTTTGGACCATTCTCCATCAAAACGTTACAAAATGCCACTGGCAAAGATGCACACAAAAAAATACTAAAAAATTAAAATAAAACTTAACTAAAAGTGTTATCCACTAACCTTCTCTGTTTTCCATTCCATTGCCTAAACTTGAGATTGCGTACAGATGCCCTATCCTCATCATAGAACATCTCCTTGGAAAGAGGAGGTCGCATATATGGGAAATAGGGTTCATTGGAAATCACTAGAATCTGCAATCAAGAAAAAGTGTTTACAACCTTGTACATGTAAGAAATTGTAATATTAACAAATAAAACACATTAAGAGAACTTGATAACATCCTTATAAATATTACTTGCAACCATTTTTGGTAAACACAAGTTTTTTTATTTATTTACTGTTTCTAAGTTTGACTCAGTTCATGTTAGTAATTTGCAATAAGGTTTTCAATATTTCTATTCTGAAAAGCATGGTAGACCCTCAACGTTTGTTTTTTTACATAACACTAATGGAAAATGTTTTTGATTGAATTGCAAATTAAACCAGCTGTTGCGTGTTTGGTTCATGGACGGCTGCATTGACAATTGGAAGGAAAAGGCATTGACAAAACTTATAGCGCAGACAGTGTTATAACATTTGATTCTCCCCGACCTACCTATCATCTCTCCCCGTGAGAAACCAATTTCAGTATAACCAAATTAAGTGACAGACGATTTGATTGATATAGATGTAGCCATCAGAGAAAAAGATAAAGAAGACCATGAACTTATAAGATGTAGTTCATTCACAAACCTCATAAGAGCAATTCAAATTTTAAGACAATACCTAAAAGAAAACAAAAGAAGACTTGAAATTAAGTTAATAGTGCAGTTATAATGAAGGCAGACAAAAGTAATGGAATTGTCATCATAGATAATAAAATGGATTAAGACAACAAAATAGAAGACTTCACAAGACTATTTAAACTATTTTAAAGAAATAACAATTTTGAAGTTCTCAATGATGACCCAACGGAAGAGTTTACGAAAATAGCTAACACAACAATAGGTAATTGTAAAAACATTATTCCAAAAATAGTCTGAAATCAACTTAAAATGATTGAACCTAAAACTCCTACCCTCCGGGGGTTACAAAACGAACACAAAGAAGGAATCTTGTAGATACCAATAGTAAAATGTAGAGGTGCACCAGCATACAACTCATGTGGGTACCTTCAAAGAAAAATTAAAAGAATCATTAGCGGAGAAAACTTGTTTACTATAAAATACATATAATCTAGTAAGCAAAATTAAAAAAGTAGACGTTACAATATAAAATACAGTCCTTTTATCATTTGATGTGAAAAACATGTATACAAATATTCCAGTAGAAAATACGTTGATCAAATAAACTAACTGAAAATGCCACTTTACCTACAAAAGAGATTGATGAAATTATCAAACTATCGAAAACAACATTGCAACAAAATTATTTTTCCTACAAATCTACTTTCTATGCATAAAAAGGTCTCACAATGAGATCTCCGCTTTCAGGACTTATTACTGACATTTATATGTACAATTTAGAGAAAACAAAAATCATGAACTAAAACCATTTCAGAAGAAACTCAAATAGCCTACTGGTTCATATATGTAGACGACACCCTTTGTCTGTTTGAAGGCACACAAAAAAGAAGGTAATGAGTTCTTAAATTATTTAAATACCTTGTCTAAAACAAACCAATTTTCAATGGAAATCCAAAATTAAACAATTGACTTTCAAGATATCACAACTGGTTAGTAAGTTACAGAAAATTCAAAGCATATATTTGATATTTTATATATATATTATATTTTATATATATAAGCGAAGTTCCACTCACTGACTCATCACGAAATCTCAGGAACTACCAAACGGATTTACTTAAAACTTTGAACATATGTTCGTCTTGCGTTTTAGTTGCTCACTTGGAAACGATTTTGAGAAATTCCTTCAAGGCTCCGCCCCATAGGCCTTCAAAATTTCAATATAAGGTATCCGTATGGCCAAATTAAATACAAATTAGAAACCTGCAGGGTTGGAATTCGGAGTGATCTCTTTTCTCTTAGGTGCTCAATAAAAAAGCGCTTTGAACATCCCCTTTAGCCCCACCGAAGCTCATAATTAATTACTGTGTAGCCTACGTGTTGAAATTTGACATGGATGATTTTCTTTGCTTATAGATACTTAATAAGAAACTGTTTTACAAATATAGTTTTTGAAGCACTTTAAGGCTCCGCCCCACTTGACTTCAGAATTACTTTAGGGCCTCCGGGGTTGAAATTTGACATGGATGTTTCTTTTTGCTCATGGGTGCTCCCTAAGAAACGGTTTTGCAAATATAGTTTTCGAAGTTCTTTAGGGCTCCGCCCCGCAGGACTTCAAAATTACTTTTGGGCCTCTGGAGATTAAATTTGAATCGGACGTTCCTCTTTGCTAATAGTTACTTTCTAAGAAAAGGCTTTGCAAATATAGTTTTTTTAATTCTTTAGGGCTTCGCCCACAGGTTTGAAAATTACTCTGGGATCCACGGGGTTCAAATTTGACATGGACGTTCCTCTTTGCTCAAATGCTCATAGGTGCTCACTGAGAAATAATATTGCAAATTTCCTTTAGAGCTCCGCCCCATGGAACCTCAAAATTACCATAGATCCTAGGGGGTATAAATTTAACGCGGATGCCCTGTTTTGCTAACAGGTGATCACTACGAAATGGTTTTGCAAATATAGTTTTTGAAGTTCTTTAGGGCTCCACCCCACATAACTTCAAAATGACTGTAGGGCCTACGGTGTTGAAATTTGACATGGACGTTCCTCTTTGCTCATAGGTGGTCACTGAGAAATAATTTTGCAAATTTCCTTCAGGGCTCCGCCCCATAGAACTTCAAGATTACCATAGATCCCAGAGGGTATAAATTTAACGTGGATGTTCCATTTTGCTAACAGGTGCTTACTATACGAAATGGTTTTGCAAATAAAGTTTTTGACGTTCTTTAGGGTTCCGCCCCACACAGGGGTGCCCATCCCCCCCAAAGGCTATGGCGCGAATCCCCCCCAAAAATTGTAGGCCCCACATCAACAACGCACAGGTTGGCTTTTAGCGATCTCTCCTTCCACCACATTAACAACTGTATTTTACTTTAAAACTTTATCAGTTTCTTTAATATAAACACATTTAAATATTACGACAGCATTGACAAATGTTACCGATTATGTCAATTTTGACTCAACTTTCATTATTTTCAAATAAATAATGTTGATTTAAATGGTTTTACCCTGAAGAGACTACTATGTCAAAACCCCCATTCAGTTAGGCATGTTACAATTAGATTTACTTAATTTAAAATGCAAAGATTTTAGGCTTATTGAAATTTTTACATTGAATTTACAGCAAATTATGATCGGATCACAAAATTGTAGGATTTATGAAATTATGTATGATGTGACTGAGGACTCAGGCATAACTTTTATGGAGTTTAATTTCTTTCCCCTTTCCTTTTATCAAAAAAGCAATGAAAACAAAATTTAAAAAATAAAAATAAATGGGTACGGTAGGCCACATGTAGGCATAATGTACAGAATTGTAATAAATCACAATCTTAGGGCCTATAAAAATTAATAATATTCAACATATATTTTATTAAAACATATTACTATATTTTATATTATGAATTGGGTTGGCTTTTCATCTGTCTGTTTGTGATGTTAAAAATTAACATTTTATATGTGATGTATTACAAGATATTAAGTTGAAACCTTGGGTAACTTCAACATTTTAGCATTGACTAGATACACTAACGTGAATAAACTTAATGCTTTTTGTTTGATACAGAAATTTAGAAGGTTCGTCTAGCCTCGAACTGGGGTTCGACACAGGGGTTGCGATCAATGTTGTAATAATTCACCCGGATTTACAGTGCTACAAAATATTTTACCACAACAAAAACATAACCTTCAGGGATAAATGCTTCATCCTTGGTTAAGAAGAGTGGTAATACTGATTTATATCATATGTCACTTGTACTTCATGTACGCCGCAGAAGATCGCACCACCGTAAATAGGTTTAGAACATGCCTAATGCTAGTCGAAGTCTATTCACGTTAGTGTATATAGTTAACGACTTTAGTTACTGAAATCAAAGTTGACGTTTCTCTAAGAAGAAAAATTTTATGTTTTGGAATTTTCTAAATTAATGAGAATTAGTTTTATAAATCACCAAATGAAATACTTTCATTTGAGGCTACATTTCTGCTTCATTTCTAAACGATTAACTTCAAATCGCCGGGAATTGTAAACTAAATAGCCTAATAACTTAGATATTTAAAACAGTAGCATATCTTCTTATAGTTTAAGTTACATGTTTGTATTAAAATATTACTTGAAGTTTGTATTATACTCTTTCGTTTTGAAACACAGTCCACTTTAGATTATATATAATAGAAGTATAAAGGTCTAATATAAACTAACCAAAAAGTAAAACTTGTTCATTCTTAGCATTTGTTGCAGCGCCGTGTTGCAGGCCAAATTACCATACAGAATTGAGTCAAGCCTGGGAGATGAACCTCGAGGGGACTATCCCCCCTCAAAACAAAATATTTCTCTTGGTTCGTCACTGTTAACATTTTACAAAACAAAAGGGTCTAGAATGGCAATTTGAAATTGCCACTGATCGATCACGGTTGCAGAGCGACATGATAATCATAATCTAGGGAATTTTAGTCTGCTTCCAGTGTTGCCATTCCATCCACCGTGCAAGATTTGACAGTACAAATTTGTGGGTTAACCAAAAACTAATTCAATTATTAGCTCTGTTTTCATGTATTTTACACTTCTTATGTAGTTTTAAATTCAACATTGAGTCAACAAAACTTGTTCTCTTCTACACAAATTTGGAGACACGATTTCCTTTCATTCCCCCCCCAAATCCAAAAAATCCCCGCTAATCAAAAAAATCCCCCCCAAATTTTGGCTCAACGGCGCAGTTTGCGCCATCAATCCCCCCCGTGGGCGGCCCTGGATAGGAACAATTAATTAATTGCATTGCAACGATTGTTTAAGTGGTTTTAACACGTATCCCTGGTATTATTCGGTTTAATTGATCTTTTTCGCTATCCTACCATAATCTGGTCCCTTAGGGGTCGATTAAGAGAGCTTCTACTGTATACTATCAGCTACAAGACAAAAAAAATGTATTTGAAATGTTAAATAAGAAAATTTACAGGACAAATGACCCAATCCAGAATAATTGTGAAAAATCAGGAATATACAAGATACATTGTTCAGAACGTGAAAACTACTATATTGGACAAACAGGTCACTTTCAAGACAACGTAAGAACAGGTCCATGCCTTTAAATAAAAAAAACTTGACTAGTATGATGCAAATGTCACGGAACACATGCTCAAAAACAACCACAGCTTCAAATCAATAAGAGAGGATCTTGATATTTTTGAATATGGCCAAAAAAGAAAAAAAGTTATACATAACAAAAAGAGTTTTATATATATTCACACTACAAAAAAGGCCTGTCAAAAATGATAATCACAACAATTCATACTACAAAAAAGACCTGTCAAATATGATTAACACAAAACAAAGTGCAAAACAACATATTATTACTTGATAAAATATTAAAAGTTAAAAACCAAAGGCCAAAATAAATTTTAAAAAAGACAGATGACAAAAACAAGAACTGAAAGTCGTTTATTTAATTTGTTTAAGTTTAATATAAATTTAGATAGTAAGGCCATAATCATGGGCTTAAGTCAAAAATATGTTAGTCAATTAAATGTTTAGTAAAAATTCATTCAGAATGCTGAGTTAAATGATTTTAATAATATTAATAATAATAATATATAAGTATACAGTACACTCTCGTTCATCGGAACTAATGTGGCGGACGGCCGGTTCGGATGTCAAAAAATTCCGATGAAGCGGAGGCCGTCGTGAGTCATCATTTCCGCCCGTACGGTGACCTATCGTGATTGTATTCACTCTTGTTTTTAAGGCAACACTAGAGATTTTATGAAAATAAGGCACTCAAACTTTGAATATGGTAACAAATGAACCTATAGGAATAAAAACAACGCAGAAAATAAAGATCCAAAATCGTTATTCTCATATTCCATATTTATATTCCACTCATATTCCAGCAGTCAACTGACTTCCACGTAACACAGGTGCAGTCGCGACGCGAGACAGACTGAATGACAGTTTGGGAAGCGGTCGAAACGGATGTTCACTTCCTGCCCCCTTCCTCTTTCTATATTTGTGCGAATACTCCACGGCCTCGTAAATCACATCGATACGTACAGATTATGGAAAACGCCTGATGACGTTAGACGCAAAATGTGATACTTCACTGTTGTGCGGATAGAACGAATGGAAATTGAAGGCGCTAAAACGGAAAAATTATTTATTTTGTAAGAAAAAAAAATTAATAATATCCAGATTTTCAGTTCCGATGAAGCGGAGTTCCGATGTCGCCGAGTCCGATGAACGAGAGTGTACTGTATATGAATTTAAAACAAATATTGTTTTTGGCTTCTAGGGACCTCAAAACAAAAAAGTATCATGGTCCCAGGCTTAGGTCTTATCGTGACTACTACCGTAATAATGTATTCCCCACAGCGAAATTCGCTAAAAACTTTTAAAGTTAACAAGTATTACATAACAATTATATTTTAACCAATGTTTAACAGTTAAAAAACTATTACATAACAATTATATTTTAATCTACTTTAAGTAAATTTAATTGCCCCCTAACTAATACATCACAGCAAACTGGCCAACAAATAGACACAAATACATGTTTAAAACTATCAAGAAAAATAAAGGAGAAGCACAGTTAAAGATATTATACCTGGGCTGTAGGGTCATTAGATTTGATTGCCCGAAAGGCAGCAAAAGATGCTGTGCCTCCTCCAATCAACAGGTAAGGCACTTGACTGGGAATGTCTGCTGATGTTGGTGGAGTCTTGTGTGCCATCCACTCCCTCCTCTCTGCAAACAAGAGATAAATTGAATTTTGGAAAGTTGTTTTTAAGGAAGTAAGTAACATAAGTGATAATAAAATACTAAATTATTAATGACTATTAATTAAATCATTGCATAGGCCTAAGTATATTTTATCTAACAATAATTCCATAACGTTCAACACATCTTTAGATTCTCTTCTATGAAAGGTTACCTAAATAAACCAACATTTAATATATTGACCATTTTGGAGAGGCCTAACTTTTTATGGTGATGCATTGGTTTTGAATAGAAAAATAAATAAAGCTTAATTTAATGCCGCTGGAGTGTTTGATAAAGCTTTAATTTTAAATAAGATTTGAAAAAAATTTGATTCTAAAAGGAATATAGTTTTGAAAATAAATCAAAAGGAAAAAAATATGCAACTTATATTAGAACTTAGATCAAGTCAGGATGTTACTCACTTTTTCTCTTCAACTCTATTTGGGAAACAGTTTCCTTCTTGTCCTCCTTCAAAAATGTGTTCCATAGCTGTAAAATATCATAATACATATTTCCAAATTTAAAATATTGGCTGGGTTAAAACTGAACTTTTATATGTTGCTATACAAATCTGTTTAACATCTTGATGTGGCATTCCGTTGAATATAATGTTTTCCTAATATCAAAATCAAATGTTGGGAGAGCCCTAAACCATAAAAACAAATGTAAATAATAAGACCTTTTTGAACTAACGCATCAAGTCCACTTATTAGATATTCCATAGTCCATTTAACTAGCTGTTATTTAAAACTAATGTTTCCATAAAAATGTATAAAAACTGGTTTAAAGAATCCAACTTTATTACCTATAAAGTAATTTTGAAATAATATTATTGATTTTTTTATAATAATTTCCTGTAACCAGTAGCACTTACTTACTTGATATAAAAGGGCAGCAGCTATAAGTGGACTGAGATACAACACTAGGTTTGGTTTTTTCTTGCTACCATCACTGGAACTATTGTCAGTATTGTTTGTAGTTTGAGTTTTAATATCTGTTTCAACTCTTCTGGTCTCAGGTGAAGAGTCTTTCATCAAATTGGATAGTGGCCGTTTATCACCAACAACATTTTCTATATCTTTTTTATCGCTTGCTGCATAAAACCGTAGACATATGCGATTGGGATCTGAAATTACTATAATCAAGAATAAGTAAGTTTAAAATGAAGCAATTATTAAAAAATACTAATTTACAATTCAAATTTTTCATATTTAAAGCAATATTTTATTCATGGCAGGCTTACGGGTATTTGAGAAATACTAACCCAAGAATTTGTCAAACCATAGCTTTTCTGGTTTAGTTATTTTTAAGTAAAATAATTATAAGGAACTACCCAAATAAATAAAGAAAAATTCCAATATAACATATGCTCAGTGGTTGTATAATATAGTGGAAATATAATAGTACTCTTTTTAAATCAGATTGGAAAGACATGACCATGGGTGTGCGCCAGAGTTCAACATTAGGCCCTCTCCATTTCTATAACCAATAGTTTTGATTTCAATCCTTTTTTCTGTATGCAGATGATGCGACAGCTATTCTTAAATCAAGTAACATTACAGATTTACATAAAATGATTTTAATTTCAATCACTGACTTGCAAAAGTGGTTCTCAAGTTAAATAGTAGCAAAACCAATATTATCAACATTAGTGCTTCTCACAATCAGGAACCTTTTCATTGGATAACTTTGAACCTGAATCTTTTAAGTCACCATCTTTATATTGGATTATAGAAATCTATAGGTGATTAGGTGTATTATATATATATATATATATATATATATATATATATATATATATATATATATATATATATATATATATATATATATATATATATATATATATATATATATATATATATATATATATATATATATATTACTATATATATACTATATATATATATATTACTATATATATATATATATACCGTATATATATATATATATACATATATAATGTTCAAAATGGTGCACAGCATGGGTATTGCTAAGTAATTATTGTTGTAGAGTACACATTATTTTCAGTAATCGTGGAATTGTAGAAGTCTCTATTTGGTTGGGTCAATGAATTGGAACCCAATTTTTATTTCAATTTAATTTTGCTTAAATATGATTAAATAATAAGCTTTTACTAATCCATAAATGTTACTTAATCGAAATGAAAAATTGTTTTTTTTTTATATAAATCATAAGCTAATCGGAATTTATGATCATTGGGAAATTTCTTGGAAATATTTCTTTGATCTTAAATTCCCGGGAATTTTACATCACTAGTTGGGTTAGTTTCTAGATGATTGATTTCCGCAGAGAAGGTTTAGGTACCTGCAGGGCGGATTACAAAATTAGTCTCACAGGTAACTGTACTGGTAAGGAAAGTTACCTTCTAGATGGAGTCCCAGTAGGCTAGTTCTATGCAGTGCTCGATTTCTAAAAAAATTTAAGGTGCCAGAAATAAAACCTATTTGTACATACAACTTTTTCTCCTAACCCCACTTCCCCCCCCCCCCCCCCAGCCAAAGAAATGCTTGACAAGGTTAAAAAAGTATTTTATCAATTTTTTAAAAATAAATTTCTAAAAAAACAATGAATTAGGCCTATATTTTTTTAATAAATTATATTTTAGGTAGTAAAGTAAAACAGTTAACTAGATTTGTAAAAAAAAAAACTCAAACACGTGAAACTTCAACGTTTTAATAAATATTTTATGCGATATATTAGGTTTAATGTATGAGATTAAATTTATTATTCTGATGATAAAAAGCAAAATAAATTAAGAGGTCGTTTACGGCTAAAAGTTTTTGATGTAGGCTACGTAGGATGTATGGGACCCTTCATAGTTAAATACCCTAAATAAGTTAATTGTTAAACCACATTATAAAGATCTCGGTTTAACCTATTTAATAAACCGCCGGTTAATCCGGCCATTTGGAAATCCGGCCGGTGGTTCAGACCCGAGGTGGCCAGATTTGAGGACTTCCACTGTAATAAAAAAAAATCACGTCCGTCCAACAATTTGTCAATTGATTTGACTTGATATTAAACACTTTTTGGAAAAGTACTTAGGCCTACTTAAACATTCAAAATCAGGTTCTCTGTGTAGTCTTGCTAACAACAAGCAGACACCGTTTATATCTAATTGCTACTAAGTTAGCATGCATTTAAGTTGCCCGCTGGTGACAAGGTCATGGCGAGCAAGAAGTGGCAATGTCGCACTTGAGTACCTAGGCCTAATTTGGCGCTCTGGAGGAAGTTGCACGACGTAAACTTAAATCAACTATATTGTAATGTTTAATTGATTATAGCATAATCCTCTATGGTAGTTTAGAGGAAGAGCCTAACTTAATATAGGCTAATTTAGTAGCCATAACTCGCTAAAAAAACAGTATTTCCATTTCTACACGTAATTATATCAGACTTAATGGTGTGCCCACGAAGCAGATTAGGCCACAATGTATGATTACTTAGTGTTATGTAAGGCACATCCTAAAACTTTATTAGGCCTATACAAAATTCTAAATTTAATACATTAAAAACAAATTTTGTATTTTGATTATTTTACTGACCAGAAAAAAAAAACATAAAAAAGAGCATGAAAAAGGAAGCAAACAATTTTAGCGTGATCAATCATGTACGCTAAAATACCAACGGTTTGTGTGATAGCAAGCAATAGCCGAAGAGTTCATAATACAGGGCAACGTTTATAATCAAATACCGTAGGCCTAACCTAAGTTTAAACATTATTAGGCCTATTTTAATCAAGGCATTAACATTATATGTTCATGAAAATTAATTTTCAGTACATGAGGAAATGAAAAATCAAAACATCCAATTTAACTAGTTTAACAATAGAATGTAATAGCCTACAGTAGAATATTCACTATCCGACCCCCAGATAACCGGCTCATGTTACTGTACGCTACCAAGAGAAAACGTACCACCTAGAAGGGATCCAGTTTGCAATATGCCTAGGTCTATTTGTTTTATTATTGAAAGGTAGGCCTGCATATCTTAGAACAAAACCAACTCAAGTGATAAAATGTAAATCGTAACTTATATTGTTTAGCCTAATTATAAGTAGCCTATCGATAAAATAGCAATTTTGATTGCAAAATCGAAATTTCAACCATCGATAATTTTGATGGAGTAGGCCTAGGATAATGAACTTTTGCCAAATACAGTACGCTAAATCAGCTTGACTGGCCCTACCGTTGACTTTTTCCGATACTTTGTAGTCACACCGATAGAGATGGTACGACTATGGCCAAGAGTTGGGAAACGGATTAGGCCTCTAGTAATTATATCACAATAGGTACCGTAGGCCTATATTTAAATTTCTGACATTTTAAGTAAACAACTTTGAGTGATATCGAAGACAGACTAAAATTTAGACTCCAATAAATTGTAAGATCACTAAAAAACATAGCCTACAAGCAATAACTTAGACACTAGGCTATAGGTAGTTCATTGCTAATGTTTACTTCCCAAAAATTAAATGTACGCACTGTAACCTATCACTGAATTATTTAGTTGTAAACTAACTGTACACACTTACCCGCTCTAATCAGACCATTTTTATGAGAAACATGATTCAAAGTTAATCTAAAACATTTACTGAATGGTCTAAGCATTTTTCTCTTGAGGGACAACAATTGACCGGGATTTTGTTAACACGAAATGTAAAATATAAACACAAAAATGAGAGGTCAAGACAAACTAATCATAGTATTCGTGCACTAGTAAATTTCAATTTATAACAAAGTCTACATTATATTTAGAAGAATTCCTTTCAAAATGTATATTCCCAGGACATTTCACCAATATCTTGAACACCCTTAAATTGTAAACGACTGATAGGTTATCCAGTGTTGACATTGTTTACAGTTTCATTTTGGGCCCCCAAAATTTACCCGCTACAATTGAAAGATGCGTCTAAATAAAAATACATAATATATTCAAAGATTATGTTCTTTGATTTCCCATTATGTGAATGTGGACACTGATAAGAAGAAACACATAAGTTATTAGTGAACTATTTGTATGTATGTATAGTTGTTTATTTATTATTAATTTGTAATTAGTATTGTTTGCCTTGGTATTAATTGCGTTGCATGTGTGAGGGCCCAAAAATCCCTAGACCCATAAATAATACCTATATACATACATAAATAATAGATATATACTTTTTAGTATATATCTATGAATAATACTCTCAGTTTGCACCAACCTAATCATAACAATTTTACCGTCACTAAATATAATATTTTAGGGCATGGTGCTTTATTTGTGGTCTAGCCCATCCTGGCAAGACAGTATGACAGAGTAGCCTCTTCAATAATCCCACCGATCCCGGCTCAGGCGGCGTATGGGTTATGGAATGTGCTGGCGTGGTGTCTGTCATCACCAAGCAGTGTGTTGAGTTGTCGACAATGTCCAGTTTTAGTTTCATTAATGTCCGTAATGATCCAAAGAGCGTGCCCTGCAATGATCAGGCCCTCTGCCTAGCAGCAAGTAGTAGGATTTTTTAAGTTGGGATCCGATTGGTATGGGGGAAATTGGTTGTTTTGGTTTCCATAACTTTTATTTTATACATAAACATCTTTTACAGTAAGCTAACCAGTTGATTTGCCACCCCTGAATGAAATTTTTTTACTGAATGAAATACCTAGTAAGAAAGTACTATTGGGAGGGAGTTTGATAAGAAAATTTGAGATTTTGTGTTTAGTGTTAAGTTTTATATATATATATATATATATATATATATATATATATATATATATATGGGGATAAAAACGAGTTGGCTCGAATATCTTGGAGATTGGCAACTTCGACCACTTGATTTATTTTTGTGTGAGCAGTAAGAACCTGTTCCTCAGGTTTTCTCTATAATCTCAAGCTTCAAATCTAAATCCTCATGTGGTCTGGATGGTATATCCATGAAAGTAATTAAATTTTGTGTAGAGGAGCTTGCCCCTTTGCTTACTCATCTTATCAACACATCTCTCAGGTCGGGTATTTTCCCCAAAATCTATAAAACAGCAAAAATTAAACCAATCTTCAAAAAAGGTGACAAACAAGACATCTCTAACTATAGGCCGATAGCCCTTCTTTCTTCAGTTTCTAAGATTCTTGAGAAGGTCATCGCAATTCAAGTCTATGACTACTTGGAATCCAACAATCTCTTCTTTGAGAAACAGTTCGGCTTCAGGCCCAGTAAATCAACCAAACTAGCTTTGACTTCTTTCATCAACGATTGTCTCGGGGTCTTGGACGGGGGCTGCAGCATCCTCGGATGCTTTGCGGACCTGTCCAAGGCTTTCGACTGTGTGGATTTGCGGATTCTCATTGAGAAATTGGCAGCCCTAGGAATAACTGGGACTCCCCTGTCCTGGTTTTCATCATACCTTTCTGATCGCAAACAGGTAACTGAAATCTCAGCTTCAGGTGTAAATGGCACCAAAACTTCCTACACCTCGGAGGTTCAAAATATCAACTGCGGAGTGCCGCAGGGCTCCATCATTGGACCCCTTTTGTTTATCATCTATATTAATGACATTTCTGACTACGTCCCTGGTGATAGTGTGGTCACATATGCGGATGACACTACCCTCTTTGTTCAGCACAGGGACATTGAACAACTTGAAATCTCTGCCTTCCTTCAGATTAACCAACTCGCTCAGTATTTCTCAGATTGCAAACTTGCTCTCAACACAGAGAAAACAAACACCATCTTCATTCAAACCAGGCAAAGGCAAAACTCAAGAGTAAACTCCACCCCTTGTGTCCTCATTGGAGGCCACCAGTTGGAACTCTCCTCAACAACACCAAATTCTTGGGTGTTGAGCTGGATTCTAATCTTTAATGGAATGCTCATGTATCACTTCTCTGCAGCAGGATTTCCGCGGGTTTGTTCGTGTTGAGGTACATGTCGCGTCTTGACTGCATAAATCTCTGCAAGTTGGTATATTACAGCCTCATAGAATCACATATTAGTTATTCAATAATTCTCTGGGGAATGTCCTCCAAAATTAACATTGAAAAAATCTTCAAGCTCCAAAAGCGAGCAATTCGGCTAATGTGTAAACTTAAACCCAGAGATCACTGCTCTGATTCTTTCAAAAGTTTAGGCATAATGACTATTCCAAGCCTTATACATCTATGAGACTGTAATGTATGCCAGGTTTCATGACCAAATGTTTGTCCCTCCAAATCATTGTTATAACACTAGAAATAGAAATGTTAGATATGCTGTAATGCACAACTTAAAACTTTTTGAATTCAAACCGGGTTATGCTGGTGCAAAGTTTTTCCAAAAACTGCCAGTTGAACTCAAATCAGTTGAGAATAAAAACATCTTTAGGCGTAGGCTCAAATCTTTCCTCGTTGAAAGATGTCTTTATAAGATCGAGGACCTTTGATTTGGAGTTTTGATTCAACAAATTCAACAAATTCATAATTACATTCTCTTTTCCTATCCTGAAACTTGACTGGTCTCACGCCACTACGTGGTCAATCGGGACGACTCTTCAGAAGTAAGTAAGTAAGTAAGTAAGTAAGAGGGGAAGAGAGTAAAAGGTTTTTTTTTAGCCTCCTGCCTGCCCAAAATAAATTCATGAGACATAACAGTTTGGCAGCAGTTTGAGATGGGTGTGAATTAATTAATTGACATTGCCAGAAAGTGAGATAGAGGCAATTGTCTGGATGTTTAACTGAATTCAGGATGCCTGCCCGACTTGTCGTCAGCTCCAGTTGAGTTGTTGGGGACACGGTCAATTTGTGGTTGAGTTTTGGTCTCCCTGGTGATAGGGTTGAGTTTCTGTGTCCCCTGGTGTTATTCACCCTTGCCCGCAAGAGCGGCATGGTGGTGGTTGGGGCGGATGTGATGGTTAGAGTAGAGCCCCTGGTTTGAGCTGCTCTGCGCGCTTTTAGCTTCTCTAAGCCCCAGACATTGCTCGTGGAACAACGAGATGGTGAGTGTTGTTAGTGTCCGTTGTTCCTGGTGTTAAGACTTGAGTCTTAGTCTCCCCTGGCGATTGGGTTGAGTTTTGGAGTCCCTCGGTGTTGAGTACCCCTGCCCGCATGAGTGGCATGATGGTTGTTGGGGCGGATGTGATGACTAAAGCCCCTGGTTTGAGCTGCTCTGCGCGCTTAGCTTCTCTAAGCCCCAGACATTGCTCGTGGAACAACAAGATGGTGAGTGTGTTGTTTGTGGTTGTTATTCCTGGTGAAGAATGTTTCCTGTGTGTGGCTTTTCTGTCCAGGTGCACCTGAGGAGGGAATGCCTTTTATATATTCGCAATCGAACGCCTTATACAGGTCGATGAACGATGAAGCAGCCCATGGCTGTCTCACCACCGTTCAATATTCTAGATACTGTGGTTCAAGGCTCAAGGAGTCGATGCTGGAATTGATGAAACTAACCAAAGCTAACTTAGTGGATTTCTGTTTCTGATAACCAAATTGATTTTTAAAAATAGTTGAGTGGTTGCTGAGGTAACTGACTAAGGAATCGCATACCACTCTTTCGAGGATCTTCGAGATGGATGATAGGAGTGAGATTGGGATTAAAATAAAACAAATGTTTTACTCTATGCTTTTAAAAATTAAAATTAAAATTTATCAAAGAAATAATCTTAAAAATCATTATTTTCAATTACTCTATGCTTAAAATAAGTGACATTGAAAAGCACTAAAAATTGGGGGTAACCAACTACTCAAAGTTCGGGTACATTCAAGTCTTTCCCTTACTGTTGGCAACACTTTAACACGTGGCTTCTACAACTTTGACAAAAACAACGCCTAGCATGACGTAAAATCATACGATGCTAGCTAAGCTTTGCTATTGGCTGGTTGGTGGTGTGATGATCCAGTTGTTTATACACCTTTACACCATGGCAGGCTCTGGAGGGTGGCCAATTCAACCTCAAGAAATGTCGGATTTCAAGGATTTTGATGAAGATGATAGTTTCAGTGCGAATTATGATTTCAACATTAACGAGCTGTCTGGATTGGATGGTAATAACATTGTTTCTGAATTATTTAGCACATAATACATTTTATTTTTTAGGGTGAATTGTATTATTGTGTCATCAAACCTTGTCCTAGCCTAGTATCAGTCTTATCAATATTACTGTTTTCCCACTTTTATGTGTGTACCAGTATCATGTTAAATAATTCTACTCTTGTATATAAGTTTTATGTCCGGTTTGGAATATAGCAGGCTAAGGTTTTGTTGTTAGGTTTAAACTTAGTCATGCTTTGTTTTATCCTTTATCTTAACAATGCAACTCAGTTATTGTTAAACTTGGTAACCTAAAGCCGCGTTTACACCGGAGTTGGAGACCGGAGTTGCAGACTTTTATCTGCAATCTCGATTGCAGACGCACTAAAACAACTGCAACTCGCGTTGCCGACCGGAGTTGCAAACCGAATTTTCGAGTCGTAGACCGAATTTTTTTTTTTGGCTCGGTTGCAAATTGCGGTTGCAGAAGCAAACTGTGTACAGTTGCAAGCAAAAGTTGCAAACTTCTGTCTGCAACTAGCGTCTGCAATCGAGATTGCCGATAAAAGTCTGAAACTCCGGTCTCCAACTCCGGTGTAAACGCGGCTTTTCAGTAATATTCCAATAACTTGTCTTTGTTCTTGGGTCCAGTTTCATGACTGGCCTACGATACTATCGAATGAAAATATTGATCGATCTGATTGACATATCTATTGTATTACCTATCGATTCATTCTAGACTAGTGATGGGATCAAAATCACGTCACTGAATATTTTTCACTGATTTTTGAAAATCACCGTGATAATTGTTACTCCAAGGCGTCTGATATCAGTGATTAACGGTGACTGTGATTGTCGACGCTGCTACCGCGGCGCAGTGTCCCGTTCTGAAACTGTGACTGTGATCGTGTACTGCTATATCGGTGAGGTGATCGTACTACTGTTGCTACTGAGATGTTACTGTCTTCTGTCTGCTATTTGGCGAGCGTTTTTGCTTAAAACTGTGTTAGCTAGTCCTATTATTTTTGCTTCATAGGAATGACGATGAACAGGTCTGAAACAAGTGCAATATCTAAGAACCTAGAAGCAAACTGATCAATGCAACTTTTGCGTTCTTTAACACTGTTGTTACCAATAATGTAAGCGTAGGCCTACTTTTTTATTTATGTTGATATTTTTTCATTTAAATTTAGTGTTAGTATATAACAAAACACTTTTTCATGATGGCCTTATTATTGTTTTAACTTATTTACCTTTACTTCCTTTAAAGAAAACAAACCCGACAAACAGAGATATTTCCCAGTAAATAATTTCACATTACATACCAATCAAAACCTTGTCAAGCATGTGCGATGTTCGTAATTTATGGTATGAGCAGAATAGGCTTCCTACCAACGACGAAGGAACCGGTAGCAGTAATCACCGTTAATCACTGATATCTGAGAATCACGGTATCAGTGATCACCAATAGAGCAAAGTAATTGATATTTCCATCACTATTCTAGACCTAAACAACAGACAATCACTGTAACCCCTGTTTTGTCTAGCTTTTTATTTTTATAGGTATTACTTTTCAAAAACAAGTAAGTTATACTCTAACATATAGGCTCTATGTAGTTAATATCAACAAAATCAAAACAATATAATAATGATAATAACAAGGCCACATTTCAGCAAAATAACAGAGGCCTACAAGAAAAACAGTTTCCAATGTATCGTACTTATGTGTGGTCTACTCTCACATTTAAACGTTCCTGGGCAGAGGTTAGATTTTCTTATTAATGGAGATTAGTTTATGTTAGATTAGGATTAGAACAAATTACGATACAATATACAGTATCGATTGGATCGATCGATACTTCATTCGCTAGTATCGTAGCCCAGTTATGAAGCTGCACCCGAGACATGTATCTTAAGCTTAATTAGTACCTCTGCGTAATTCGGTCTGTAGTGTTCTAGATATGGGAGATAAAGTTAACCTACATCCATGTACGGTATCTTATCTGCCTTATGTGCTTTTGTAGCTAATGTTAAGCCTTTTTTACACTAAAATAACATAAAAAATCAAATAACAGACCTACCGTATAGTACCGAACTTAGCAACTCTTCAATGTCCAGCAGTATACTTTCCCATTTGTCCTTTACTTATATCTTTGTGTGCCAACTTCCAATATGTTGTACCGCCAATTGAGTTACATCCGCAAAATGTCAAGTGATGCTATATCCTGACTGCCACAGTTTCGGGAATGTGGCTGTTGAATAGTTAGGCCTAGCTTATGAAACTTACGCTATTGACGTCACGGTAACCGATGATGTCTAACTGAATTAATACATTGTAGGCCTATCTCTGCTTTTTATGGACTTAGGTGAACTTTTTCATGATATAGACCTATGATAGATTTTTAACCTAATATTTTTTACTTAACCCGGCAGCAGTCACACTGATTTCAAAATGTGAAGAGACGCACAGGGTCATTCTGACCGACTATAATATTAAATCAGCCATATTCCAGTGTCAGTCTTGCATGAAAGTTGATGGGATCGGTTACATCTAACATCCTATAGCATCCTCAGCCTACAAGTAGGCTGCAAGCATAGAATAGGAATATATTATGATATTACGTATTCAAAATGCAATTCAATTAGTAAGAGAACTGGGTGGATGGTTTCTTAAATGAACTGATATCATAAAATCATATGAAACCAGATCAGTAAGGACTCTATTAGGCACTGGAAGAGTTTAAGAGCTGCGTATTTTGGCTTTTGCTCAAAGAGGGACAACCTGTGGTACTTCATAATTGTTGTGACGAGTTGAGTAATTATGCCTTTTTTGAGGAGGTTTTGTGTTTTCACCCTTACATATATGAGGTATATGGTTTTGAGGGGGAAGGCTCTTTATAGCTCTGTTTTTTTTTTTTTTTTTTTTTTTTTTTTAATTTAAAAATTGATTCCAACTTCTCTCTTGTCACCCCAGAACTGTAGAGTACCGGTACCTAATAGCTTGCTCAAAACAAGCCAAAACAAACAAGTGACAAATTACCAAAAGAAAAATCACTATCTATCGCTAAAGAGGAGTTTTATCTATCATTCAACTGTCACTGACCGTCGACTGTGGGTGTCAATCGAGGGGTTACCCACCGTTCCTTATGAATGGAATGACGCATAGCTGGAGGAGAAGTGCTGCCATCCAGCCAACTCCATAATGACATAAACTATTGCATCAAACCAAGTTCGTCCACTTGGCATCTGTTTGAAGATTAATAGCTTATAGGCTCAAAGACTACATTAAATTTTGCAATAAGTTATAAGTTTGTAAATTTAATTAAATAGCCTAGTCTACTCATACATACTGTAATGTATAAAATTTTCAGTTTGAATGATCGTAATTTTTTCTCGCTACGATTTGTGCACTCAGTGAATTTTCAATTGAATTTGGCATTTACTTATCTTTTATGTTTGATGTGATTTTCTTTTGTGAAAAGGAGTTTAAAATCCTTTTTGTGGATGTTTTAGCGAATTTCCCATAGGGAATAAGCTATTACCGTAGGTCTCATGGTAAGACCTAAGCCCGGGACCATGTTACTTTTTCATTTTTAGGTGCCCAGAGACCAAAAATAATAGTCATTAAAAATTTTATATATATATGTACATATATATGTATGTGTCCCTAGGCACGATAACTCTCGTAAAAATGGTCCGATCGACACCAAATTTGGTAGAGATGTGTAATCCTACGTTTATTCGGATGAGTTCGTAAACCAGACATATCGACCTACCGGAAGGGGTAGTTTTGGGGCGTTTTGTACCCCAAAATTGGGTTTTTTGCATTTTTCATATGTAAATTTTAAAAATTTTAAATTTTAATTTTGACCATTGGATTTAGCTCAAAAAAACACACAATTTAGTATCTTAAAGCTTTGCTCTATCTCCATTGGTTACCGAGATATTACAAAGTCTAAAGACAGTACATTGTATTTAGGGGCTCCAATGTTAATCTTATGGAGAATAGGGATGTGTTAATATTTCACTTATTAACCAATATTTTTTGATGAAACTTGGTATTCAGCTTCATTTGGTTGAGATTCATCCATTAATGGTAAAAAATCTTGGTTTTTTGCGCTTATCATGGCAGCAAACCTGCATACTCTTTTCCTATGTTAATTATATGGAGAATAGGAAAACTCCTTTAGCAATGGACAGATATTGATAAAATTTAGTACATGGCTTCATATGGTCGAAATAAATTTGTTTATGATAAAAACCTACTTTTAGTGTTCCCCATGGCAGCATACCTGCATACTCTGCCTATATTTATCATAAGGAGAGTAGCCATTTATTTCCCTATTTATGAGCATGTGATTTTATTTGGTTTGCAGTTTTATGTGGTCAAAATTAATATTACTAATTTGGAAATTCGCTGAGTACGCAGGTCTGCTGCGACGGGGAGTATTGTGGGCCTTGCCTGCGCCATATACCCACTAACTTAAACCTGCACTTTTAGCGAATTTCCCATATTGAATAAGCTATTACCGTAGGTCTCATGGTAAGACCTAAGCCCGGGACCATGTTACTTTTTTGTTTTTAGGTGCCCAGAAACTAAAAATAATAGTCATTAAAATTTCATATATATATATGTGTGTGTGTCCCTAGACACGATAACTCTCGTAAAAACGGTCCGATCGACACCAAATTTGGTAGAGATGTGTAATCCTATGTTTATTTGGATGAGTTCATAAACCAGACATATCGACCTACCGGAAGGGGTAGTTTTGGGGGGTTTTGTACCCCAAAAATAGGGTTTTTGCACTTTTCATATGTATTTTTTTTTTTTAATTTTTATTTTGACCATTGGATTTAGCTCAAAAAACACACAATTTAGTATTTTGAAGCTTTGCTCTATCTCCATTGGTTACCAAGATATTAAAAAGTCTAAAGATAGTACATTGAATTTTGGGGTTCCAATGTTAATCTTAGGGAGAATAAGGATGTGTTAATATTTCACTTATTCACCAATATTTTTGGATGAAACTTAATATTGATCTTCATTTGGTTGAGATTCATCCATTTATGGTAAAAAATCGTGGTTTTAGCGCATTTCCCTATAGGGAATACGCTATTACGGTAGTAGCCATGGTAAGACCTAAGCCCGGGACCACTTTACTTTTTCATTTTGAGGTCCCCAGAAACCAAAAACACCATTCGTTCATTTTCATATATATGTATATATAAATTGATTTTGATGAAATTTGGTATGAAGGTGTAAGACCAGGTCTATTTTCATGAGTTCGCGAACCAGCATTGTCGGGTTATGGGAATGGGGTTTTATGGGGTTTCAAAGGGGTCAAAATTGGGTTTTTGGCATTTTTGTACCTCAATTTTCAAAATTCAACAACTTTAACTGAAACCGTTAAAAAGAGCTTAAAAAAACAAACAATTTAGTATTTTGAATCTTTAAAATAGCTTAACTGGTTATAGAGAAAATTCAACTAAAGTTTCCCATGTTATTCTTACAGGTAAATCTTTAAAAAGTTACATATCGCTTATTTATCAACATATCTTAATAAAAATTTTTTATGAACCTTCACTAGGTGGTGAGTAATTAAGATTTGATAAAAAACCCACATGGCACCAAACCTACATGCTAATAAATCCCATGGTATTCTCATGGACAATAAGTGTATAATGGGAACAAAACAAGAGAGATGGAGATAATAAGGTATCTGTTTCTAATCAGCTGATCAGCTGTCTTCTGCATATTTGTCAAATTTGAAATGTTTATGTTTTGTTATTTGTAAACAATTCGTTCCTTTTGCGTGGAAGCTTTGGATATGCACTTTTATTACTGTAAAAAAAGTCATTTATTGCAATATAAATACGAATATATAAATTATTAAATAAAAATAATGTACTCAGAAATATAATGCCATTAAATATATTAATAAAATTTATTCAAAAGAATAACACTTCCCCAATTTCTGGGGTTGCCTCCATAGACAAAGAAAACAAATCAAATTACAAAAATTTTACATTATATGGACTAATTTTGTGGGCTTTTTATGCCAAATAAATGGTTTCTTAAAATATAAACTGAATATTTTAAAGTTGTTATCACAATTTCTTGTACGGTGGATTTTGATATTTTAAATTTGTTGAATACATCTGCGGAGAATTTTGGAATGGTTCCTCTTGCGCCAATTAATAATCCAAAAATTTCAATACTATTCAATTTATATATAATTCCATTTATAATATTCCTTGTAAATATAATTAATTACCGTATATAAGATAGAAAGAAAGTTCTTTGATGTTGAAACAATAATTCTTTGGAAATTCGCTGAGTACGCAGGTCTGCTGCGACGGCCCGGGTATTTGTGCTTATCATGGCAGCAAACCTGCATACTCTTTTCCCATCATAATAGAGAATCATATAGAGAATAGGCTTAAAAACTCCTAAGCAATGGACATATATTCTACTGACAGAACAGTATATGGCTTCATATGGTCGAAATATTTTTTTTTATGCTAAAAACCTACTTTTAGTGTTCTCCATGGCAGCATACCTGCATACTCTTTCCCTATATCTAAATATATAAAAGGCAAAGCCCTCACTCACTCACTCACTCACTGACTCACTCATCACTAATTCTCCAACTTCCCGACTAGCTAGAGTGCTGAAATTTTGTATACTCATTCTTTAGGCTCAAAATAGGAAAGTCTGACTATTTTCATATTAATATTCACAAAGGGCTACGCCCTAGACGTCCTTAAAGTTACCATGTTATTCTTATGGAAGCAACATTTTTGTATTCTAACATATGATTATGGAAATTGAATTAGGTTTGTTTACATCTACCACATGATGATTCATTCAAGAAAATGCTTATAAGCATAGAAGTAATAACCAGGTGTTTTTTTAGGAAAGTGAGATATAATGTTTATTTATGTTTGACATTGTCAAGATTATAGTGATGTACTATTACTTTTAGCATTGACTATGTACACTAATGTGAATAGACCTCTCATCCAGTGCATTTAGTTTGAGGAAAAAATTTGGATGTTCGGGGGACGCGGCACCAGAGTCGCTGCCATCGATCTTGTTATTATTCAGCTGATTTTACAGTTATGCAAAAACACTTTACTAAAAAATAAACAAAACTTTCAGTTATAAAATGTTTCATCCTTGGTTGAGAAGAGTGGTAATACTGATTTATCTATCATATGTTACGTGTACTTCCGTGGACGCCGCACGAGATTGCACCACCGTCAATATGCTTCACACATGCCTATGCTATGAGAAGTCTACTCACGTTAGTGTACATAGTCAATGCTTTTAGTCTGGTGTACTTTGGTTGTATCAAGTGCAGTATACTTTATTTCGTATTTTCTTACTATATACTTTTTTACTTTTCATAGGTACTAACAAACGGTTTTGCAAATATAGTTTTTTAAGCACTTAAGGGCTCCACCATACACTGGATTTCAAAATTACTTTAGGGCATTCGCGGGGTTGAAATTTTTGACATGGACGTTCCTCTTTGCTCATGGCTGCTCACTAAGAAGCTGTTTTACCATTATAGTTTTCGAAATTGTTTAGGGCTCTAACTCAAAGAAGCTGACAATTACTGTATAGCCTACGTGTTGAAATTTGACAAGGACGATTCTCTTAGCTCATAGGTAAGATCTATGTAATCTAAGAAACGTTATGCAAATATGGTTTTGAAGCCCTTTACTTCTGCACCCCACTGGACTTTCAAATTACTCTGGGGCCCACGGGGTTGAAATATGATGGAGGATTCCCTTTGCTCATGCTCATGGGTACTCATCAAGAAAAGGGTTTGCAAATATAGTTTTTAAAGCACTTTAGAGCTCTACCCCATTGGATTTCAGAATTACATTAGGGCCTTAACGGGGTTGAAATTTGACATGGACATTCCTCTTTGCTCATGGGTACTTACTATGAAACGGTTTTGCAAATATAGTTTTCGGAGTTCTTTAGGGCTCTGCCCTACAGGACTTCAAATACATTTTAGGGCCTCCGGGGTTGAAATTTGACATGGACGTTCCCCGTAGCTCATAGGTAGGTTACTCACTAAGAAAAGGTTTTTCAAATACAGTATATATTTTGAAATTCTTTAGGGCTCCGTCCCACAAGTCTTGAAAATTACTCTGGGCCCGCGGGGTTGAAAGTTGACATGGACGTTTCTCTTTGCTCATTGTTGCTCACTAAGAAACAATTTAGCAAATATACTTTAGGGCTCCACCCCAAAGAACATCAAAATTACCATATATGCTAAGGGATTAAAATTTAACGTGGATGCTCCGTTTTGCAAATAGGTGCTCACTTAGAAACGGCTTTGCAAATATAGTTTTTGAAGTTCTTTTCCGCCCTATAGGACTTCAAAATTATTCCAGGGCCTTCCCCCAACAAATCCTCAAAATTACCATAAATCCTACGGTGTTGAGTTAACGTTTATGTTCCGTTTTGCTAATATGTGTTTACTAAGAAACAGTTTTAGAAATATAGTTTTTATGTTGTTTAGGGCTCTGCCCTACATGATTTTAAAATGACTGTAGGACCTACGGGGTTGAAATTTGACATGGTTGTTCTTTTTTGCTCAATGGTTCTCATTAAGAAAATGTTTTGAAAAATTCCTTCAGAGCTCAACACACAGTACTTTTTTGTTTCAATGTCATTCTTAATGAAGAAGATTTTGTTGTTCTTTTAAAGATTTGATTACCTAAAACATAAATTCAATCACGGGCGAAGCCGTGACGGGAAACAGCTAGTTTATCATAAGGATAATAGACATTTATCTCCCTATTTATGAGCATGTGATGATATTTGGTTTACAGGTTTATGTGGTCAATATTAATATTACTCATTTGGAAATTCGCTTAGTACGCAGGTCTGCTGCGACGGGGGGTATTTCTAGGCCTTGTTCCCCCAGAATAGTTGGTCACACTACAGTGGAACCTCGATATATCGAACCTGAAGGGGAATGTGAAAACTTCTTTACATCAAGGTCTTCGATATACTGAGGTTCGATATATCAAGGTGGATTTTTGCAGTGTTCGATATATAGAGGTTCAAGACAACCATCCATAACTTTATTTTTTATAGGCCTAGCAACGTATGAATGTAAATATTGTACAATTTAACTGTTATTAGATACAGTAACTTACCTTCAGCCACTTAATATTGTAATAATAAACCTTTAAATGGAGTTTCCTTCACTAACTGATTAGGAATAAAACAACAAATGACGATGCAGAAAACTAAACAGTGTTGCTAACATCCTAACAAGCAGCGAGCGGGGATAGAAGACGTCTGTACACTCTTACACACGAACAGTAGTAAACACGGGTTTGTAAAATCACCACTCACAATAATTAAGTAAAATGCGTATAATTGAAAAAAAAACATTGCAGTACAGTATACGTGTGGAATCGATAGTAATTATTAAATAATTAAATCTTCTGTATATAAAAAAAAAGTTACATCAATGTTATTACATACGTTAAATACAGTATATAACATCTACTCCACCACACTGTAAAAACTCAAGTAACTGTACTGTTTTTAAGAAAAAGTTCATAGGATTAAAAAAATATACAATGGGCTAATTACTGTATAAAAAACATTGCAATGCAATATCCATGTGTAATAAATAATTTATTACGCAATTAAATATACTGCATTTAAAAACAAAAGTCTCATAAATTTTTATGTTAAATAACATAAACTTCACTATAAAAACTAAAGTTACAAAGATATATTTTTATGAAACAGTTCATAAGTTGAAACAAATGATCCTAGCTTCGTTAAGATTATTTGTCATGAAACAGTTAATAAGATATCAAACTAAATACGTTACTAAATGTACGTAGTTCTGTTAATTATATTTTTTACTACAAACCGTTCATCAAAATAAGTAATGGAAATACAGTATTCAAAGTTTCGCAAAGAATTAGGTAGTAGGCCTACATGTCTGAAAAAATTCTGAATTGGTTGTTTGTCTACCTGATGTTAGTGTAACTTTGTCCAAAGCATCGTCCAGAACTGCTATTGACTGAATTACTTGGTCACTCATTGTGGTCTTCTTTTGAAGAAATTTCTTCAATGTTGCAACTGCATATCGCGCCTCTCGAAGAGTAGATTCTGCGTCCGGAATAATTTCAGGGTTTGGGTCTTCATCTTCATCTCCTGCATCCTCCTCGTCTGCTTCTTGGGTAACAGATGCAACGATATCCGCATCGCTCAGTTCACCGCATACTGCGAGGTCGTCATCAAATGTTACAAAATCCTCAAACGATAGACCTTCAATTTCCAATGTTTTTGTAACCTCGTCCCATCGTTCAGGAGCTGCATCGGCATTAGTTTCAGCACATGCTGGGGTATCAACAACATTGTAGTCCTCTTCAACTCCTTCTCCCTCCTCTGGATTTTTAACTTTAAACCCACTTTTTTGAAAACAGTTTTCAATTGTTTTTTTTCAGTAACATTGGCCCAGGCCTTTGAGGCCATTCACATGGCATCAAGCACGTTGATTTTCGTTGGATTGTTCTCTTCAACATCCCGAAGGAACCGACGAACAACTTCTTTTCTGTAAAGGACTTTAAAGTTTTTTATTATGCCCTGATCAAGTGGCTGGATTTTTGACGTCGTATTTGGCGGCAGGAACTCAATTTTAATGTTTTTCAATTTAGGGATATCCCCATGTGCGGTGCAATTGTCAACAAACATTATGATTTTCTTCTTCTTTTTCTTCATTTTATTGTCGAGATCGGTTAACCACTTTGCAAAAATCTCAGATCTCATCCTTGATCTTTGGTTTGACGTGTAATCCATAGGAAAGCTTTGGATTCCTTTAAAACATCGTGGATTTTTTGATTTCCCAATCATAAGGGGTTTTGTTGCGTTTGCTCCTAAGAGAACAGTCACCCTCTGTTTACTGTTTTTTCCACCTTGACACGAGTCCCCTTTAAACGTTAAAGTTTTGTCGGGTAAACATTGGAAATACAGGCCCGTCTCATCTGCATTAAATATATCCTCTGGCTTGTATCCTTTTGTTAGGTCGGATAGTTTTTGGACCCATTGAGTGCACACCTGGTTGTCGACACTTGCACTCTCGCCGGTGACCTTTTTAAAAACAATTTTGTTACGCTTTTTAAAATTCTGCAGCCAACCATTACTGGCTCGAAAATTAGGTTTTCCGAGCTGATTGGCAAACTCACATGCCTTTTCTTGCAGCAGTGGGCCACTTATTGGCAAGTTTTTATCTCTACATTGTTTCAGCCACTGCAGAACACAATCTTCAATATCTTTACATTCAGGTCCTTTGGCCCTCTTTAACGAAGACGGTTGATTTTCGTATTTCTCTTTATTTTTCAATATGGTGGACAAAGTATTTGGTGGAATGCCGAATTGCTTTGCAATGTCGCTTATTTTCTGACCGCCGGCATTAACGGCTTCTATGATTTTAACTTTTTCTTCATACGATAGTGTTTTTCGTTTCGCCATGGTCTTCAGTGACGGAGACTTCGCACTACCGTAGCAAACAAGTTCACAAACACTTAAAGAACACTGTAGTAACGAACTAATTAACCACTGACACAATAATAACCGAAAACGCGGGACATAAACACAGCGCCGAGAACACGGAAGAGCACGGACACGGGACTAACAACACTGTGGGGGGGGGGGGGGGGGGGATGGGGAGCGGATGTCTGTAGAGCGACAGGTTGCAACACGAAAGAAAATTAATGAATTCGAAAAATCAATAAATTGAACTTCGATATGTTGAGGTTTTGCAGTCAAAACGTCGATATATAGAGATTCTGAGGACGTGCATCGGCGCTACAAAATTCGATATATCAAGGTTATCCTGACTATTCCTTCGATATGTTGAGGTGAAAATAACATTAGATTAATAGGCAGGTTCAAGGGAATGGGAAAAATTCGATATATCAAGGAGTTCGATATATTGAGGTTCGATATATCAAGGTTCCACTGTACTTTGTGAGGAGCTCCTTGTTTTAGAATTGACTAGGTTGGGCTCTTCCGATTGGATAAGATTGGATAAGATTGGATTGGAATGGACAAGTTCATTCCCTTTTCTCTTCATTAGCTTTAATTTTTCTTTTCTTTTTTTTAATAGCCTGCCTAAAAATGCCTAAAAAACGTGCACACTTCCGAACTAACGACACATGGTCAATTTCTGCAATTGTGAATTATTGATAAATTAATTTCTGGTAATAATTGATAGTTTACAATAGGCTATAATAATTGTAACAGTAAGTGTTGTACCCACATTATAAACTTAGTATACCTTTTGGAAATTCTTTAATATAATTTATGAAATACTGTCCTCCCTTTGGACCTTATCCGACCAACATCCTTTCGGACTCGTAGGCCTTAATTATGGTGGTGTGGATGAATACTTAACCCCCTAACAATTAGAGTTAACTAAAAAAATATACAATTGATTCCTGAAGGACAGTTGAAAGTGGAAGGGAGAAAATGCATTTTTAACCTTAACAAAATTGTATTTTTAAATCAAATATTTCCTTTCAGGTCATTCAATGGTTCTTGGCTGGTGGTTTTAGTTTCTTGGAGTGGCTCAAAGTTTTGCTGCAAATTTCCTTAATTGATTTTCACTTTGTTTTAATTAGTAACTATTTTCAAATTGAACTCGGTGTACTCTTTGAAAGTTTAATCTTTTCTGGTTTTGCCTTGAATCCCACAGCAAAAAAAACGAGTTTCCAACTTTAATCAGATACTGTTGCGTAATGTTGAACTTCTTATTTGTTAAATTTTTTAGAGTCGGACTAGCTAAATCAGTTAGAAATATCTATTAATAGAGTTCTTAGAAATTATGTGCTTTCATTAGAGTTTGCTATTTCATTAGAGAACTTGAACTTCTATTTTGATGTCTGTTTCTTCAAAAAAGAGCACATACACAAGCACTGAAGAGACATGGCCAGATTTATCAATACCTAATTCCTGGAAGAGTTCAATTTGAAAAGTTTACAAATATAAACATATTTTAAGTAAACAGAGAATTAAATAAACATGACTTGTGATTCAAGAGAAATATGATTTGTACATTAAAGACAGGAAACAATAAATAGTTTATGTTATTCCTATAACAAACATTTATTTAATACATTATGAATATAATACAAAAACTAAAAACTTAAACCTCAAATGTTAAAACAAACTTAAAGAAAAACCAAAGAACCACATAGTGCTCTGGCTGATGGCATGGTTCTTAGCACCTTGAAACCCAGTGGCCTTTACTGTCCTGGCAGGCTTTCCAAGTTATCCAGAATTCCAGTACTAAATAAATATTAGTTTGTTTTATTATGTTTTAGCGAATTTCCCATAGGGAATAAGCTATTACCGTAGGTCTCATGGTAAGACCTAAGCGTGGGACCATGTTACTTTTTCGTTTTTAGGTGCCCAGAGACCAAAAATAATAGTCATTAAAAATTTTATGTATATATGTGTATGTGTCCCTAGACACGATAATCTCGTAAAAATGGTCCGATCAAGACCAAATTTGGTAGAGATGTGTAATCCTACGTTTATTCAGAGTTCGTAAACTAGACATATCGACCTACCGGAAGGGGTAGTTTTGGGGGGTTTTGTACCCCAAAAATGGGTTTTTTTCATTTTTCATATGTAAATTTAAAAAATTTTATATCGACCATTGGATTTAGCTAAAAAAAACACACAATTTAGTATTTTATGAAACTTGGAATTCAGCTTCATTTGGTTGAGATTCATCCATTTATGGTCAAAATCTTGGTTTGAGCTTATCATGGCAGCAAACCGGCATACTCTTTTCCCATGTTAATCATATGGAGAATAGGCAAACTTCTTTAGCAATGGACAGATATTGATGAAAATTAGTACATGGCTTCATATGGTCGAAATAAATTTGTTTATGATAAAAACCTACTTTTAGTGTTCCCCATGGCAGCAAACCTGCATACTCTCCCCATATTTATCATAAGGAGAATAGACATTTATTTCCCTATTTATGAGCATGTGATTTTATTTGGTTTACAGTTTTATGTGGTCAAAATTAATATTACTAATTTGGAAATTCGCTGAGTACGCAGGTCTGCTGCAACGGGGGGTATTTTGAAATAATGGTACTAGGCCTAGTTCTATTACATAATATAAAATCTAATTATCCATATTGTATAATGATTGTTGATCTAACTGTGGGTTTTGTTACAGATATTATATCAAATTGCGAACAAGAACTATTCTCAAAAGCTGATACACTCTTCGCAGATGATGGCCTTTTGTCACAGTTGGAAAACGATCCGCTCCAGCCTATGGAGGAGGATGTTTCCTATGATTTTTTGAATTTACCGAACAATCTGGTTGAGCCAAAGACTGAGTCCCCTAATTCATCCCACATACGGAATAAATCTGTGTCTTTGGAAGAACCAGTGCCTGTTGCTCTTACTCAAGTGGGTTATGTTCGAAATTTAGAAAATAAATCACCCAACAATATTGGTCCTACTTCAAACTTGAACCATGACTCATCAAATCCTTCTCCCCCTCAAGTTGTACCAAAAAATGTCAAAAACTCAAATACTGGAAATCAACAGAAAGTTTCATTGCAACCTACAAACTATGTTTTGCCACAGCCGCAGCAATATCGCAATATCCAGCCGAACCCTCTCCCCCCTCAGGGAGCACCAATCCATGTCGTTAAGGGGATACCACAACCACCACGCAAGATTAAATCAGGCAATAATGTTGTCACGGTGCAGAATGTGGGGCAAATCCACGTACCAACTGATCAAATGAAACAGGTATGCCTACCTTACAAGATAGATTTTATTTATTTATTTAAAATCATTCTTTATTCTTTACTATCAGATACTAGTGCTATGAAAGATGTAGGCCTGGTAATTTATATTTTACTATCCAATGCTTTCCTTTTAGCTAGGGGTCAGCGGTACTCAAAAAGTAGTACGGTATGATAAAAAATGCATAGCTAAGTGTTAGTTGTATTCAAATAAGTAGCTAGCCACAGCTACATTTAAAAAGTAGCTAGCTGCAATTCAAGCTACTTTCGCAATCTGGTCCTGTTTTTTCTCTAGTAATGTATAACTGCCCCATTTTCCCACTAACAAGTATAATTTTTTTTATATATAGGCCTATACCTTGTTTTGGTATTGTTTTTAGACATAGTTTCATTTTTACATAATTATTTGTGACTCTTTGGAGCCCAGATAAACAGAATAGTGGGATGAAAATATAAATTGTTGAATAAAGAGGCTTGCATCAAAGAAATAAACAACAAAATTTGTTATCTTCATAAGTTTATAACATTTTTTGTATTCCGGCCACGGTAGGGTTAATGCTGGCATATGCACAACAGAATAAGAAGGACCAGCTTCTTCTTGTCGCCAATCTTGCTGCTAGGCCTATTAATTGCCATGATTTTTAGATTTGATACTACAGAAACAGAATATAAGTATGAAGCACTCAGTAAAATAACTCAGTAAATACAAATTTACAGAGTTCGGGAAGTAAACTGTTCTTCTCAACATCAATCAACGTGGTTGAGATTATGTTTTTGAGTCGTTAAGCCAGTAGTCTTACAGTAACAAAATTAGTTGGTTATTTATTAGGATTCGTTGACTCGCCGTGTCGTTTTTCATTATTGCAAATATTCCTTTCCTGACCTGAGCGATCCTGGAGGTGCACAAGCATTGTGTAGTAGTTTAGTTTCTATCATTGACTATGAATACACTAGTGTTTCTATAATACAGAACTGTGGAATACTACTAGCGCATCCAGTGGCCAGCAAACACAACAAGAGAATGAGACTTGAGATTGGCATGTTGTGGTTATGTTACTCATTTTGGCGTCAAGCGTCTGGTGATGGCAATGAAATGAAAATTATCTTCGATTCCAACGAGCGAAAAAACATAACAGCTGACTACCCATACAAAGGTTTCACTCATGTTCATTTTGAATCCATGAATGATGTAATGTAAACACAATTATTATGTTTTATTGAAACTAAAGTAGCGAGAAAATTAGCTAAATAATCCGCTACAACTACTCTAAAAATGTAGCTCGCTATAGCTACAAGCTACTTATTTTTTAAAGTAGCAAAGCTACACTGACTACTAAAAAAATATCGGCGCTACAGTAGCTTTTTTTTTGTAAGTAATGGTTTTTGTGTTTTTAATGTGGCTTTTTGTTAGGTTTAAATGAGGATGGCTTATATTTAAACATGATTTATATATGGTATGTATTTAGTTGGATTGGTAAGTGCTATACCGAGTGATATGAAGTAAAGCCAGTAAATCCTGATTTCAATGTGTGTTCCTTAATTACCATACAAGTTTTACAAGCTGTTAAAAACCTTATCCCTCAAAATGTATATAAAAAATAATGTTTTTACCTGCAAAGCAGTTTTTCAAATAAATACTCTTCATAGCCTACCATATTCTGTAACTTTACATAATTAGCCTTGATAAAATTAAGTGCAGATTGATTTTAAATTTGATTTCATCAGAACCACTTCATTTAGGAACTTTTAATCATTACCTCGTAGCATGTTAATTTGTATCATGAAACAGGTAACCACTCTCTACAACCTTTATGAGGAAACAATTTCAAGTGCTATCTTAATGTCGTTGCCATAACCAACCTCAACCTAACAAGTTAAATCCTCTAAAATACACTATTTTCATGGATGTTGACACTCTTGTTTGTTTCATGGTTAGATGTTGGTGCAAGCACAGTTGATCAAGTCTCCAGCAACAGTGATGTATGCTCCAATCGCCCCTAGTAAAACTTCTGAAGGCATTCCTGGGTCCACCAATGTCCAAACCATCAATGGAACTTTAGTAACCACCACAGGTAGGTGTTATAAGATTATATTATGTGGGATGTTAAAATGCCAGTAGAAAATTTGTGTGGAGTTGGTAGAAAATGGTTCCTTTTCCATTATTCTTGTACTAAGAGTAGTATTATAAACGAAACAGTACATGTGTTTTCAATGAAAACTAAAGTAGTCCTTAACATGTTTGCTGCGGCTGAGGTTTGACGGTACGGTTACTCAGGTGCTGAAATTTGTTTTAACGATATTTATATTATTTTACAGTTAAATAAATAGAATATAATGAAAAAATCATTTTTATGTAAAAAAAAGTGCAAAAAAATGAGGACGCCATTTTTGTGCCTGATCGGGCACAACCGCATCTGGCAGAATCGGGCATGCAAGAAATCGTATTGACGTCCAAACCACAACACTATAAATCTTTAAAAAACTAGTAAATGACATGTATCACATATAAATATTGTTTATACATACATATATAAGTGTGTATATATATATATATATATATGTGTACACAACATACATATATACATGTACTCATATTATGTCTTTGTTGTTACCCTCTGACTCCGGTGTACTCGTAAGTCCCAGGAACCAGCTTCCATGATTAGAAACAATAATTCACACACTCGACACAATATAGCAATACACAAGGACTGTCACTACTCCAAAGAATATAGCGGAAAACGGTAACTGACACAAAACGAGAATTATTGGTCCTCTTCCTCCACGGGGCAATTTGCAACAGAAGTGTACAACCAGTTCCGGGGGAGAAATGAAGATATACATAAGTCATTGCCGAGCGTGCCCGAACGGGCCCGGACGCATCCCACTAGCGCCGAGTGCCGGACCCGGTCGGGCTCGGTGAGAAAGTTCCATAAAGTTGGCAATATTGTGAAGTAGATTAGATTTACTAGAAGTTTTTTTTTATAACAATAATAGGCCTAGGCACATTTAATCTTCAAGGGGAGCTAGAGTATTTTTAAACCTCAGTAAATATTTTATTTAACATTAATAGTTTAAATTTTTATTACTTCATTATTTTATTTTCAATTAAATTAAATTTCAAATTTTATTCTTGTAGGTATTCCAGTCGTTTTGGACCCTGACAGGCTGCCGATCAATTGTCTAGGCTCGGTCCCTGGTCAACCAAAGGTTCGAGAGGTGAAGCGAAGCGCTCACAATGCTATTGAGCGCCGTTATCGCACCAGCATCAACGACAAGATCATCGAGCTGAAGGATATGGTCTGCGGTACTGAGGCCAAGGTGAGTGAGTGACGAGGGTAAAACTGTTGCCGAAGTAATCTTAGTTGTTTTAAAAGCTAAGCGTTAAAATATACCATAGCAAATCAGTTTATTTAACAAATAAATTATACATATATAACTAGCTGATACCTGCATGCTTTGCAATGCCGACCTGAGGATTTTTTTGTCCTTCAGGTGAGCTCGTTCGCTACACGCACTCGCAGCAAGTCTATGATATCCTCTAGTTTCTTATTACCAATATTTCCTCAATATTTTAAATGAGAACTTCCCTAAATACTTTAAATGAGAACAACTGTTTATAGAATTAATTTTTAAGAAATGTTTTTGCCATTTTTTGTTGTGTTCTTAAACAACTAAAAACTCCAAAAAATCCTGATTTGGGTACGTTTATGACGGTCCTGGGGCTATACAAAAACTAGGAGCTTAAAAACCTTCTCCATGAAATGTACTATGTACAGGGTGTCAGATAAAAACTTTTCAGGATTTTGGGAGATGATTACTTGGATTGAAGAAATTAGACAAATAAAAAAGAGAAAAGTTCCTATTAACATTATGATCTAAAACACTTTGTTAAGCCGCTAGCTGCCATTTTGTTTTTTTAATCATTGTATTATATTGTATTAATACAATATATCATCATTATATTATATCATCATATCATAATATCATCATTATATTATATTGTTGTCATGAACCTTCATCATAGCAATGCTCGTTTTTAAAGAAAAAATTGCTTTTTCCAATGTGTATTTTCAAAGTGGCGGCCATTTTTAAATTGTTTAACTCAATATCAAAACCTGTAATTTTTCAAAATATTATAAGTGACAAAAAAGTTTAGAAATTAAATTATCTAACTAATGTTAAACAGGTTTTAAGGATCTGACTTCAAATAATGGAGTTATTGAGATTTTTGTCATAAAATTACCTTAATTTGCATTATTTTGAATGGAAATGCGATGTTTTTATGCAAAAAAATCACAATAATTCCGCTATTTGTTGTGAGACCCGTACAAACTTAGTATCATTGGTTAGATGATTTAATTTTCAACTTTTTTGAGTCTCATAAAATGTTGATAAGATTTACCGGTCATTTGAGTTTAAAAATTGGCCGCCATTTTGAAAATACACATTGGAAAAAATAATTTTTTTCTTGAAAACAAGCATTGCTGTGATGAAGGTTCATGCCAAATATGAAATTAATACTATGATTCGCCATAGAAATATAATTTATTTTGCATAAAAAAATGGCGGATAGCGGCTTAAAGCGTTTTAGGACATGTGTTTACAGGAACTTTTTTCTTTTTTTTTGTCCAAAGTGATCATCATCCAAAATCCTGAAATGTTTTTTTCTGACACCCTGTATATAGTTTCAAGGCAAACGGTTTGAGTGGTTTAAAGGTACTGTATAAACAGTTTGTAAATTCTAAATAAGTTTTAAGCAAATAATTTATAAAATACTATTCCGGCAACTTCCCTTTAAAAATCTTCAAAGGTTACTGACACAATCTGAAACTTGTAAATTTACATACTTTTGAAGAGAGCTGCCTGAGTCTCTAGTATTCTTTTGTAATATAAAAACATTTATTTTTAAGCTCAGGTGGATGATAAAAATTAATCAGTCTTTCAATTTTACTCTTAATATAACAAAGTCAGATTTTCTATCCAAAATTCAATTTTATTTTTAATTGTCATTATAGGAAAAGTTCTATTCCATTTACCTTATATTGAGTGCCAATCATCTTTGTTAGGAAACGTCAGCCTCCGTTGGGTGCATTGATTTTAAAACACGTAAGGGCGCTCACTGAGTTTACCTCCGGATGTACAAAAATAGCTGGTAATTGAGTTAAACCCATAAAACAATCATGAGATCATGAAAACCCGTTTTCATTTTATCTTAAAAGAACAGAAAATAATAATAATAATAAATTTTGAAAAAATTGTCCATTCATTATCCCAGCTCATAATACACCAAATATATTTTCAACACAAAACAAACCAAAAGTGCGATTATTTAGATGGAAAATGCGATGGAACGAGAGAATGGGCTAGTTCACGATCATATACCGCAAATGGGATTCTGTTGATTTATTTTTTGCAATTAACAAAAGATGCGTGCGAACATCAACTTTCAAAACCCCGTTCATTTAGACATTCTTATGATTAAGAGACAATAAAAATGTTCATCAGTGATGCAAAGACTAACCTAATATCACCATCAGCTGCAGACAATCGTTCCAATCGTGATGCATCCAATTCCTTCATAAGCCTATGCAGGCTGTAAACTGAAGAACCACCTTCCGGACCGCCTGAGAAACTTGACTGGCAATAAGCTGCACAAGGAACTAAAGAAGTGGCTAGTTGAAAGACCCTACTACTCACTAAAGGAATTTTTTGAAGACACTGAAAAATAACTTGTATTTTATGTATTTTTGACACTATTTAATTCTTAATGAATGCACAATAAAGAAAATTGTATTGTATTTTATTGTATAAGTTCGTTGTCATACGCAATCTTAATCTTCATTAGATTGAATCTTATTTTAAGTGACAAAACTACGAATGATAAACTGTCCTGCAACTACTAGTGCTCCAAGTCAGTTGTTAAAGAAACAATTACCACTAAACTAGCAACCCAAGCAGGTAGAATAAAAATTAGTGCGTCTAGAGTTGCCATTATTGGCCAAGCCTTTAAACACTTGTATCTTTACTGCTAATGCTCCAAGCGAGAGGTTTTAAAATTTACGCTTTGACAACTGCTCAGTTGAATGGTAAATACTTAACCTAGGTGGCTGGGTGTCATAATTATTTCCCGTTTAGTTTTTGATCGGACTTAATCTGCTTCATTACTTTGGTCATGGTTTCGTTTTTGACATCACATGGCGTCGTCACCATGACAAAAGTTTGAAGAAGCCTGGATAAATTATTTGACTTAATAATTAAATTCAATTGAGATTGAAATAAAACACAACACAAATAAATGACATATGCACTTGTTTATGAAAATTACTGTAACAACAAGGCAAACTACTTATGACTGACTCCCAAATAACTTCTCTACATACTGCGTCATCTCCTCGCGGGAGTTTTGTGACAATGAAAGTGGGAGTTAATATGTTCTGATGATAATAATTGGTTTTAAAAGGCTATGATCTTCCACTTTCAACATTATATGAGGGAAATATCACAAAACCATACGATTTTGAACATTTTAGGCCCGAATCGATATTGAATGCAAAGACCCCAAGTATTGAGTATCGACGATTTTTCAATTCCGCCGGTATCGAGGGTGTAGTGGAATCGAGAATCAGAATTGGCCCCTCACTATAAATTACTATAAAAACTATTAAAATTATCATAAATGTATTAATATATCACTAGTTAATGATAAATATAGGTCTAAGTTAATTTTGACATTTTCGCCAGTTATTTTAACTGTATAATAGTTTAATAGCCTTGAACCGTGAAACACTGTGAACTTAAAGAAAATAAAACATATTTTTTATATTTAAATAACAAAGATATTATAATTTGAAGTTTCTGAGTACAACTTCAACCCTTTCTTATTGTACATCATTTATCCCAGAATTCTCCTCCGTACAGTTGTAAATAACCATATAATTACATTAGTAGGCCTTTCCATTTATGGCTGTCCAATTAAAACCCTTTCAAAATTTGCCACTAACTCTGCAGTTATTTCTGATTTGTTATTTTCCAATATTAAAAAATGTGGTATAGTACAAAGGTGTTCACGGAGGTAAACTCCATCTTTTCAGTTACACCAAGGTGGGCTCACAAAGGTTACCTCCAGTAGTTGTGGTATTCGCTTCCCAACTCGTCTGGCCAAAGACAAGTGTTAAAATAGCCAAAACCGCTTCTCAGAAAGACAAGCACCAGATACATGAGGTATCAGCATTCCCTGGATGCAAGCAATATTTTATACAAGAAAAAACTATTCACCCTGAAGAAAACTCTAATGCGCCCAATGGAGGGTTAATCATTATCAGGTTTGTGATTTTAGTTTGTTGATAAAAACTTACTGCTATTGATAAAATATACATGTACCCATCATTGCTTACAGCAGGCTCATGGAAAATATCTGATTCATAGTTCATTTTACGTCTTACCATAAAATATATATTTTTGTTTGTTTCAGCTTAACAAGTCAGCGATCTTGCGCAAAGCAATAGAATACATCCGGTTTCTCCAAGCGTCCAATATGAAACTGAAGCAGGAGAACATGGCGTTGAAAATGAATGCTCAGAAGCAGACGTTGAGAGATTTGCTGGTGCCGGGAGGGGAGGCAGGAAGAGAGGACGAAACGCCGGGTGGCATCACCCCTCCCCGCTCTGACACCTTCTCCCCTCCGCGCTCGGACATTTTCTCCCCTCCACACCACGACACGCTGTCCCCTCCCAGCTCAGACCCACCGTCACCTCAGGACCATGTCTATGTCACTGATGTAAGTAGTTAGCAGAATGGTAGTAGAATTTGGTGGGCCGTAGCATAACCACCCCAACCCAGGCATTTAATAACCACTAACTAGGTTCTTAAAGGCTACATACGTGTGTTTGTGACCTTAACAAATAAAGGGATTGTAATGTCAGGATATGCCGGGAACGTAATTGTGTCGCTCCAACAAAAACAAAATAGCGGCACATCCGAGAACCGAAAATCCTGCTCCATGCGATCGTCGTGGATGGTGAAGAAAATGTCCCGAATTCCTGTCTACAGCAAATTAATTTTTAACCTGTCCCTCCCGAGCCTTGCTATGGGTTAATATATTATGTGAATTTGGAATAAAATCATAAGGTGTTAACCCTAGTACTTGAGTACTAGTTTAGCGTATTCAATATTTATATTCTACATAAAATTCAGTGTTATTTGAATACCCACATGACATACTTAAAAATGGTTCATCTTATGGCTTTTTCAACATTTTTTCCACATTTTCTGGCGTATTTCAAATTGGATTTTTACATATTCGTGATCAGCTTAACATCTCTATTAATTTGAATACTCACAAGACATATTCCAGAGTAAAAAATTTTTAATGGTTATTCCGATTTTTCGGGGATTTCCAAGTTTTTTCCTTGGGAAAAAATATCATTTTCGGAATCACAGTGAAATTTCCAACATTTTGAAAAAAAATCCAATATCCAATGTGTCTGAACTCAAGATGTACTGCATTCACCCCTATTCTCTATGTTACACTAGTAAAATAAAGTGCCCATTTCCACACAGTTCCTATTTCCAAACTGTTCGGTTTCAAATGTTTTCTTAAGTATTTTGTTCATGTTCTATTTTTGATCATTATCTTTTTTTGAGTGTTTCGCTGCCCGATCGTTGCTATAACATGGATCAAATCTAATAAATCTTTATTCATACTGTGTACATAAAGCATACAACGGAATACTGTCATCCTTATAGCTAACGGGGCTTATAATATATACATATTTACAAATTGGTATACTCCTCAGTTGAATACATGGGATTTGAAGTAATATAATTTTTTAACTTAATTTTAAATTTTTTTATATTTTTTTCTTTTTTTATCCCTCTAGGTAAAGTTCTGGACAATTTTGAACACATGATGGTTTTTGTGTGTACCTTTGCAATCTGTGATGAGTGGGTATGATTTCCGATTTATTTCTATTGTTGTATGGGTGAATTGGATAATTTATCAATTGATTTTTTGAATTCAAAGTTTTGTAAACCATAATTGTATCAAAAATATATTGTCCATAAACTGTTATAATTTGAAGGTTTTTGAAAAGGTCCCTACAGGATTCATCTTGACAAAGATATTTGATGATTTGAATTGCTTTTTTTGTAATTTTAGAATTTTGTCAAGGTTTTCCTTTTTGGTGGCTCCATAAAGACAGATGCCAAATGATATGTGGGAATGAATGTAGGAATGGTATATTAATTTGAGTGTTGATTGATTGCATAAATCTGCCATTTTTCTTAAGGCCGTATAATCCTTAATTAATTTTTTATATTATTTTGCCTACATGTTCATTCCAATTTAGGTTGTCATCTACTAGTAGAACGAGAAATTTTGTGCCACAAATATTTTCAATAGGTTCGGAATCAGTCATAACTATAGGTTCTACTGTGGTTTTTGACTGTGCTGTTTTAAATTATATATAATTTGTTTTTTCAATGTTTAGCTGTAAATTATGGTTTTTAAAAAATTGCTCAATATTTCCTAATTCTAGAAAAGACAAAATTTCAACTTGTTCTATTGTTTCATTCGGGATTTTTAGGTTAGTATCATCGGCATATAAAAAGATACTGTTTTTCTCAGTATTTGATCGATATATTTTTTAGGTAGCATATGAATAGAAGTGGCCCTAAAATTGTTCCTTGTGGAACTCCTAATTGTACTTTTTTTAATTGTGATTGATGATTTGAAACTCTATTATCGGAAAAACTAGTTAATTGTAAAAACTGGAATCCATTTTCAAGGTATGAACAAAACCAATCCAATGAAGATTGGACCATTCCCAGGGATTTTAATTTACTAATAAGTTCTGTGTGATTTACACTGTCAAATGCTTTTGACAGATCCATGAATATTCCGAGGCATGGATCTCCTGCATCAATTGAATCAATTATTGATTCTATGAAAGCAATGCTTGCAGTAATTACTGATCTTCCACAGCAGAAACCATGTTGAATGTCATCTACTAAGTGGTTATTTACTAGAAATTCTGTTAATTGATTGTAAACTGCTTTTTCATAAATTTTAGAAAATGTTGGTAATAAAGATAGTGGACGATAATTAGATGGATTTTTTACATCATTTTTTTATGTATTGGGATAACTTTGGCAATTTTTAATTTACCTGGAAAAACTCCTGAGACAAACGATGAGTTTATGAGATATAGCTGATTTCATTTTTTATGGATTTTAACAAAAATATATTGATTTCATCATACCAACTCGAACACTTATTTTTTAGAGAACTGATAATTTCTTCTATTTCTAGTACTCCTACCTCTCTTAATCTAAACCTAGGTTTCATTTCCCATTTGGCAGAATCTAGTATAACATCATTATTATCTGTATTATTGTTTACCTGCGATAAATCAATGTTATTTTTTACCACATTTACAAAGAAATCATTAAATACATTTGATACATCTGTTGGATTACAGTAATGTTTTCCATTAAAAACTAAATGAATATTTTGATTGTTTTTATACTTTTTGTTTCCTACTTCCGAACTTATAATATTCCAGACTGTTTTGTTTATGTTATTTGATTTTTTTTATTTTACTCTCCAAAAAATCTCTTTTTGCCATTTTAACATTTTTTTTAGCGAATTTCCCTATAGGGAATACGCTATTACGGTAGTAGCCATGGTAAGACCTAAGCCCGGGACCATGTTACTTTTTCATTTTGAGGTCCCCAGAAGCCAAAAACACCGTTCGTTCATTTTCATATATATCTATATATATATCTATGTGTCCGTGGTACTGATAACTTTTGAAGGGGACTTCCGATTTTGATGAAATTTGGTATGAAGGTGTAAGACTAGGTCTATTTTCATGAGTTCGCGAACCAGCATGATCGGGTTATGGGAACAGGGTTTTATGGGGTTTCAAAGGGGTCAAAAATGGGTTTTTTTTCATTTTTGGAGCATAGTTTTCAAAATTCAACAATTTTAACTGAAACCATTTAAAAGAGCTTAAAAAAACAAACAATGTAGTATTTTGAATTTTTAACTTAGCTTAACAGGTTAGGGAGAAAAGCCAAAAATAGGTTTTCCATGTTAATCTTATGGAAATCAACAAAACCCTGTATCTCGCTTATTTATGGGAATAACTTGATAAAATTTGGTATGTACATTCACTAGGTAGGATTTAACTGATATTTGCTTACAACACCCATATGGCGGTAAACCTACGTACTCACCCCCATGGGGTTTATGGGGAAAATTAAAAAGTGCCGAATATTGATACAGTTTGACATTTACCTAACGTAACTATTACATTTCCTAACAAAACTAACATTTTCTAACAACATACCAAGGCAGCAAACCTACATTCCCATTCCTATGGTGTTTATGGGGGGAAAATACAATATCTCAAGATCGTTTGGAAATTCGCTGAGTACGCAGGTCTCTGCTGCGACGAGGGTATTTTGTAATTCAAAGATCTTTGTTTTAAAATTTCTGTTAGAGTGATATCCTTTTTATTTCTGCTTTATCGAGTTAATTTAACTAGTGTCCTCTTTTCTTCTTTAAGTTGCAGAGATATCCAATTATTTTTATGTTTTGTTTTCTTTTTAATTCTTTTTATAGAAAAATCTGTAAAAGCTGTGGAAGTTAGGTCACTAGACGGATTCCCTCATTGTTACTGTTCCATTTATGCGTTAGGGCATTTGTTGACAGAAGACCTGTATTATTGTCTATTAAACACAGTTTCACAGTTAGTCCGTTGTCCGGTTCAAACTATGTCCATCATTGATTGGGCATGACTGATACCCTTCATCGTTAAATACACCCTAATAGTTAATGTTTTGAACACACATGTAAAACAGGTCTATGTTCAACTCGTTTAGTAAACAGCTGGTTAATCTGGCCATCTTGAATTCCAGCCGGTAGTCTGGTCCCGAGTTGGCCGGATTTGAGGGCTTCTACTGTATCAGGTTTGTTTGGAAACCACTGAGTGCGCCACCTCTCACCCTCCCTTCACGAGCAGCAAGCATTTGTTGAGTCATTGGCTTACAACTGCTTTGCGCTCAAAACATTTTTTTAAAGTTTTTATAGTAGGCCTACAGAATAGTTTGGTTTTTTCTTTTGTTTTAACATTTGTGGTTTTAGTTTTTGTATAACATAGTACATTCAAGTTTACTATGTATATTATGCAACAAATCATGTTTTATAGGAATAACGTAAACTGTTAGTACTTTTTGTTATGTTTACTCTTTTTCGGATAACCTTGAATTTTCACTTTCACCAACTTGGACACCGGTTGGTCGACATTAGTCGAGGTTTGTGAGACTCTACTCTAATTGCCGCTTGTGTTCCAGCACCTGAAGGAATCTGAGGGGGTGTTCCGAGGCATGTTGGACCACACAAGGATGGCTCTGTGCATGTTCATGATATCCATCGTGGTTGTGAACCCCTTTGGTCGAATGTTGGAGCAAATACCGGTTGCAAACAATCTCCACTCTGCTAATGTGCCGGGGCGCACCATTCTCAATGTAGACAGTAAGTTGTCTGTTAAAAGTAGTATATTTTGAAAAAAGATTAGTTTAACTTAGTCCAAGATTAGTGCCCATCCTATTGCATTAACTGTTGTTAAACTTGACTGAAATTATGACAAACACTAAAATGTAAATATCTGAACTTGAATAATTTGAATTGAATATTTGCATAAAATATTCAAAGTTTAATTCAAATGGTTACCGTTATACCCACTGGTTACACCAATGCCCTTTAGCTAGTTGTAAGTTTCCAACAGCGGTATTCACAATAAAAAAAGTAGCAAATTTAGTGTAAGGATTATAATGTTCTTACTAACAACTTAGCATAGCAAAAGCAGAAATTTGATCGGAAAATAAATACAATTAAGCCATTCGCAACTACAGTAGACTCCCTCTTAACCGGCCACATTTTAACCGGTCTCTGATTTAACTGTCCAATCCTGACAAAAAAATTACATCTTTTTAACCGGCCATTTTTTATCTCAACATCGCTTTAACTGGCTGTGTTTCGCCGGAAATGTAGTTTTCCTATCTACAGTAACATTCAATTCAACGTTATTTCATATTGACGTTCTCAAACCAATTAAAATTAAACTGTCCTGGCCTCAAGTGAATGCCACCGGAAGTCAATGCGTTTGGACCTACTATCCAGTAGACCTCAATAAAAAAATTAATTATTATTAGTTTAAGTTTGTTGTGTATTTCATGGGTGTCAGATTTTAGCTATAAATCATATACAGTAATGTATTTAAAGTTGTTTTTCAAGTGATAATTATATTTATAGGCCATATAAAATCGTAGGTTGGCGTTCTTAAAGGAACATTGGTTTAACCGGCCAATTCATTATCCGGCCGCGGCCTGGTCCCGAGATGGCCGGTTAAGAGGGAGTCTACTGTACTAACAGCAACATTGACAAAGTACAGTAGCTGTTATATTTTTTTTATACATGAATAACAGCAATTCTGTTGGCAATATCGCCATTACCAGACCACTTGTGTAATACTTAAATATCATACTTTTTCAGGGTGTACCGAAGAATTCAAATACTTTTAATACGATTTTATAGGTGTTGTGATTTATCAACAAAAAGTGTATAGGCAATCTACATCTTAAAATTGACTTTACAACTTGATATGTCACACATATGATCTGGCGATGAGTTATATATGATTGTACTCTTGTGTCCGCCAAATCTGGACACATTATAAATTGAAATGGTGTTCACATTTAATTAATCAGCTGTTTGTTGGATTGTTGAACCCCGCAGCAGGATGGTTCAAATTTTACTCGTCATCATCATTAGTATAGGCCCTAATTACTTGATGGTACATAATATTGACTTGTGATTATAGCTTAATTGTGTTTTAGATTACTTTATTTTAGTTCAGCAAGTTTTAAGGGCTTATTAGATAAGTTATTACACTCAATAGGACAACACATAACATTTATATATAAAATAAAAAAAAAAAAAAAAATAGCTCAGAAGTTTTGTTATTTATTAGACAATAGGGCTGTGCGAGTACTGATTTTGGAGGTCGAGTCAAGCCGAGTTTTTAATAAAAATTAGTGAGTTTTGAGCTTTTTCAAGTCAAGCTTTTCCAAAATATATATTCATATTATTACATTGTTAGGCGTCTCCTGTTTTGTTTGGCGTTTTGTTCATTGTGCTGAGTTTCCTTAGGGATTTTATTTAATTTTGGTGTGCCAAAATTAATTCTATTTAATCAAATAAAGATGATAGTAATCAAGTAATGAAGAGCCTCTTATGGAATATAATAAGAATATTTTGTATTTAAGTATGTATTTACTCCTGGTTTTTTAATTACAGTAATGGAAAGTGAAATAATATGATGGACTAATTTAGGAAAATTCAATTTAATTGTCCTCTTATCACTCCCCATGCATATCACCATACTTTTTCCATCTGTTTGATCATAACCCATGTACAAAAATTCACCAGTACAATGTCAATTGATTATATGAGCGCAAAATCAATAACAAAAACAGATATATGAATGATAATCATTAAATTACTGCACTATAAAATATTTTGAACATTAATAGTGTATGGCGTAAAATTAATTAATATAAACAATTAATATTTTTTACAATATAATTAAGAAATATGTTTTGTAGTACTGACTTTAAATTATGTAAATCTTTCACTCAAAGGTGGCAGTGATGATAATGTGACCGGCATTTTGTTTTAAAAACACCATCTGAAGTTATTATCTATCTTGCTCTGATGAAATAGGTAGCAAGTACATATGAAATATAAAGTCTATCGTTTCTTACAACGTACATCTATGAAGTTGAATACAATAACTGAATTTCACGGCTTTTCTTTAACAAATGTATGATATTCCTCATGTACAAATCTGTTAATAAAAATTTCACTTCATAAGTCAGCTAGAAAACTGTACTCGGTTTAACGAGTTTTTTTCCAAAAGTTATAGTTGAGTAGTATAAACTCAGCTTGAAAATTACTCGACACTCAAGTTGAATGCAATAACTGAATTTCATTGTTTTCCTTTAACAAATGTACAAAGTACGATATTCCTCATGTACAAATCTGTTTATAAATTTCACTTCATAAGTCAGCTAGAAAACTGGACTCGATTTAACAATAAAGATATATAAATTTATATATATAAATTTTAATAACTATTCATTTTGGTCTCTGGACACCTCAAAAACAAAAAAGTAACATGGTCCCGGGCTTAGGTCTCACCATGACACCTACGGTAATAGCTTATTCCCTATGGGAAATCCGCTAAAATACTGTACACGTATGAGGTTTTTAATTTATTGTGAATTTTATACTTTAGAATAATTTATGGAACCATAACAGATAAACATTACCTATGACAATAGTAGGAACAACAGTAATGTCATTGTAAATGTAGGCAGTCATTAACTTTGCAACAAGAATGCATTCATGTACATATTTTTGTAGGTGTTGAATAATGATTATTTGATTTGATTGATCAAGGATACATATGGTCTGAGACCAAACTCATGTATGTTGGTCAGTAGGAGTCGTGGGTAGAATTGAAGATGGATAATTTTGTACATAGCATATTTATTTTAAGCAATTTTCCTTGAAATTTTAAAGTTGTTTAGGCTTTTAAGGTTTTTTTCTAATCGCACCATAATTACAAAAGAAGTAATGATGAAAATTAATAATCTAGGGGCCTTTTAAGTTTAGATTAGTAAAACCTAACTATAGGCTTCTTTATCTTCCATAAATTCACCTTGTGCACTACACCGGTGATGAAAGTTTTGATTATTCTTCTGTAGTCAAACTTTTCTCTCATTTTCAGGCAGTGAAGGAGGTTTGTGGCAGTGGGCTGGCTCGTCCATGGCTCTTTGGCTCTTCAACCTCTTCATCCTGGCTCTAGGATTGGTGAAAGTGTTTGTCTACGGCGATCCCATCTTGTACTCCAACAGCAAAGCTTCAACTGTGTTTTGGCGCCATCGGAACCAAGCAGATACTGACCTATCTAAGGTATTTAATTTTCACCTAAAATTATGTTTTTAATAGAGAAGGGTCGATTCACTTTTTATCAATTCCAATACCGATTCCTGTAAATCGATTCCCAATTCTCGATTCTAATTCCCATTCTTGCAAGATTTTTAATTCAATGTAACATGGCTTTATTTTTTTGCAATATACACTCATTATAATGTACTATGATGAATTAATAGGCCTACTCATAATAATACTTTACAAAATAAAATGAAGTACAATGTTTTTTGAATAACTTTTAATGTGTCTTATATGGGGTCTGCAAGCCAGCTTTTATCCCTAACACTTTGGGTCAAGGCCGGTAAAACATCATTACCTTGATTTCCCAGACAAAAACGAGTGTGGCAGAAAAGTATTAACTTGAATAGTTAATATAAAATGAATGTTAATTTTAATCTTCTTTTAAACTAGTAGATTGAAACTGGTCAATAACTAACAAAACAAAATGAAAGGGGGAAATTAAAAATGAGTAATACAAATACAAAATTAATTTTTATTCTTTGGATTCCGATTATCTATTGTTAAATAATTAATGTTACAGCATTTTGCTGGGAGAGAAATTTTGAGTAAAAAAAATACATTTTGTTTTGATAATATTGTTTTAGTTTTTAAAAATTTTTATGGCAAGTTTTTATGATACCGGCATGCTCATTTTATGAAAAAAATGTATAATTTAATGAAAACAAATATTATACATAACAAATAATAATTACAAACAAATAATCATACATAATACAGTAAAACAAAAGTAATTAGTAGTAAAATAATTAGAATATTTTAATGATGTAATAAAGCATGTTTTTTTTTTTTTTTTTTTTAAGTTTCACTATTGTAAACACATTGTAACATTAGTTAACCATTTTTAACCTCATATTCCTCAACTTGGGGTTTCCATGCATGTGAGTAAGAATGTGAACATGAGTAAAGGGAAATTTGTTAAAGTGAACCTACAGTCAACAATCTTGCCACAAGTTTTGTCAACTTTGTTTTCTGTACCCAATGTCAACTTCACAAGTGGTAAAATCAGTTTTAAAATTTTCCTGGAATATACTTAAATGATCCATTACAATTTTCCATTTTTGAGAGGATATATTGAGTTTTAAATATTAATAAAAATTTTCATAAACACCAAATTACCATTCACTCACTCACTCACTCACTCCCATGGCCATTGATACCCGAGTAGGGTTTTGGCCTCGCCAACAACTGCTCGCCATCTGTCCCTGTCCTGTGCCTCTTCAATTTCTGCTCCTGCTCTTGTGATATCTTTTTTCACACTGTCCTACCATCTACTCTTGGTCCTTCCTGGTGGTCTTCTCCCATTTGGCTGCCCTTCTCCTACTTCTCTCAGCAGTGAACCTCTTTCCCCTCTCAAGACATGCCCAACCCATCTAAAACGTCTAGTTCTAGCGTGGGCCACGATATCATAATTTCTGTACAGATTCCTTAACTCTTCATTGTGCCTAATTCTCCATTCTCCATTTTCACATACTGCTCCAAAAATCGTTCTTAAAATTTTATTTTAAAAAACAATGAGCTTTCTTTCTTCTTTTTTATTTGGTATCCATGTTTCTGCTCCATATAACAAAACTGGACGGATAATTAAGCGGTACACTTTGATTTTGGTTTCACGTGATAGAATTTTTTAGGTTAGGATTTTGTTACATGCAAACATACTTTTATTAGCCTGGTTAATTCTATGGTTTATTTCCGGATCTTCACTGTTCCTGCTTGATATTACGACTTAAGGTATTTAAAAAGTTCAACTTTTTCAAAAATGTGTCCTTCAATATTTATTTCATTTAATTGGTCTTCTTGTTTTGAAAAATGCATATATTTATTACCATTCTGTATAAAAAAATATTCTAAATAGTCTTGGCTCTCTTAGGCCATCATTAATGGATTGAAAAGGCGATGGACTCCTCTTTGGGTTCTATTAAGTTCGCCTATCCAGGGGGGTTATCCAACCCTTAACTACAAATCCACGAGACAAAATTACAAACTAGATATAAGAAAAGCAAGACTTGAAAAGGCATGAATGTATGTTTATAAGACTTTTCAATAAACTACCTAAAAATGTTCAACATATTTAAATTAGTAGTTTTAAAACAACAATAACTTTAGAGAAATGGCTGAAGAGAAATGCCTTTTATTCGGTCAATGAATACCTCCAATATGACATGAGAGATTTAAACATGTTGCTTACTAAGACAACTTCCAATTGTTTTCTCTTTGTAAATGTCTATAGATTTAAATATTCAAAATATTTTGCTTGTTGTAGTTGAGTAGTTATGATCTTCAATGTTATTTTTTTAAATGTTTTGTTTATTTATTGTTATCTCAAAATTTTCATAGTTTAGTATTGTTATTTAGTTTTAGGTTTTGTTATGTTTAAATGTAAAGATTCTCAGAGTTTAGAATTATCTATCTTACTAATTCCGTAAGGAATTTCTTGTGAGCAGCAAAACTCTTATTTATGAACCGATTTTGATGGTTGAGGTGTCAAATTAAAGGAAATTCTCTGTAGACGTCATGGAATATTTTGTTGCACTCAGTTCAATGTGCTTCGCCCCATTGGACTTTAAAGTTTCCATGTATTTTAAGTATAAGACAAAATTTAGTAAGCAGGGTGTCTACTGATACTGGAATTACTGGAAATACTGGAATTATACTGGAATTTTATTTCCATACTGGAAATACTGGAATTTCAAAATAGATACTAGAATAATTGAATTTTATTTTATTGAATTTTATTAAAATCCGGAAATTGTTGGTTTTAAAATGCATAAAATAGAGATTTTGTCATTTGTTTCGAACATTCCGATGTAAAATGTTTCACATGTTATTATTGTTGTTCAAGTATGTTTGCAAACCAAAATTAGAAAACTTGTAGTTCTGTTCAAATAATTAATCAAGCAATTAAGAAATCTAAACATTTGTGTAGAGATTAAGCTCAAAAAATTTTGGATTTTGTACAAAATAATTAGTTTTCTTTCTTAAATTTCATTTATGGGAGTATTTTACTTTTATTTGTGTTAGTATTATTCTATTCCATTAATTCTTTGCGGTTAACTGTACTTTTTTATTAATTTTTGTACGGTATCGAAAAAATTAAAATAAAGTTTGCGCTATGGAGGGCTATAAGGGGAGTTTAAATGGCATAATTAAAGAAATTAATATTAAAAAGTGTTATCATTTGAAAGTACTTATTAATCACAATCATAAATATCTATATATTAATAAGCAAGCATGTTTATTTTCCTCCATTTCTCTCAGCTTGTGTGTATTGTAAGAGAAATCCGCGCATACTGTTAGAAAGGTTCATCCTGCAGATGAACAGAATATCATTATAATTCACATCAGCCTCCAGGGGTACACCCTACAGCCTTTCAAAGTTTCAATGTTAATCTTATAGAAGAAGGGTAATTTATTAAATAAATTTGAGTCCAAATCAGGTGATTTTTTTGGTAGAATTTTGACCAGTGACGATATCTTAATACAAAGATCCATGTTAAATTGGTTTAAATGTATAAAATGTTGTTATTGTAACTCCATATTCAGATTAATACTTCGCGTGTGATACTGGAACTTTTTTAAAAAAGGTACTGGAAATATACTGGAATTCCAAAATGAGATATCAGTAGACACCCTGGTAAGTTTACCTATAACATATGGTTCATTTCATGAAAAAAAAAAAAAAACAACTGTCTTCATAAAAACAACCTGTCTCGCTTCTGTCATTTGAATTTATTTAGTTTCTCTGTTCACTTATCAGTCAACTTTCAAATTCAAATACAACGATGACTTACGAAATAAGATGGTGTTTATTAACATGCAGATTTCATTCGGAGTATCAGGCAGTGACAATTAGTTTATTTAATTATGTGATTATATTTTATTTTCATTTTACACAAGTTTCACACCATCTGCCTAGCGCTCAGACTGGAGATGTATTGGTCGAGTGTCGACTGGCAACGACTCGGTTTAGTTAATTTCAATTTCACATTTTGATAATGCACACACTATCTCACCCCTGGGTCTCTGATTGTTTGTACTGGTAATTTAGATTGCACTAATTTTAGTTTTACAATTTGACAATGTCCAATGCATCAATTTTGTATGCTTGATGACAAATAAAAAATCTTGAATCTTGAACTATCCGTGTTGAAAGGCAGTCTCCCATTTAAAAAGCTGTCGTTTATGCAGGCCACATGTATGTACAGTGGAACCTTGATATATCACACCTGAAGGGGAATATGAAAATTTGTAATGTCAAGGTCTTTGATTTAATGAGGTTCATATGTCCAGGTGATTTTTGACCGTATTCGATATACTGAGGTTCACGAGAACCGCCTTTTACCCCAAAAGGTTTAGCAATTGAGTAATAAGTTAAGTACGGGTTTTCTGTGAATTGATAAATTACATTTTGCCATTGCACAGAAGAATAGCAGTTCATTGTAACATTATAAGTTTATAAACAGTTCCATGGAGTTTTTTTTTTTTTTTGTGAACTGATCATCTGTACTTTTCTTACCACAATAGTACACAAATTCATGGACTCTTAACCAACACTTTTGTATTAAATGACAACATTAATGCAGTGATTGTATCCCAGAAACGTAATTGGGATTCACTGCTTATTAACCAGAGCCCAGAATGCTTTGTGGTTACTTGACTTGCAGACCACAATTTCCATTTTGATTACTAATTCAAAACTTGTTTTCTTACCCAAATATATGGTTGGTAGGTTACTGCTCACAAAACACTACAAAGTCACCGGTATGTAGCGCTGACATTCCCTGGATGCAACCAATAAGTTAACTGCAAACATGAGAATCAAGAACAGAACAGTGCTGAGAGCACAAAGGAGTATAGACATGGAACTAGGCCAAGTCTATAAAGCAACAGTTGTAGCATGAAAGAAAATGCATGAGTTCAATGATTCAATGAGATGTTCTTTTTTAACTTGGATACTTTGAGGTTAATCAGTAAAAACTTTGATATGTAGAGAGAGGTTCCTTGTCATGTATGTGACAAAAAAATGATGGAATGTTAGCCTCCGGCATTGACTAAATACACTAACGTGAATAGACCTCTCATCCAATGCATTTAGTTTGAGGCAAAAATTTGGAAGTTCGGTGTACTCCGCACCAGAGTCGCTGTCATCGATGTTGTTATTATTCAGCTGAATTTACAGTGCTGCAAAAACACTTTACCAAAACATAAACATAACTTTCAGTTATAAAATGTTTCATCCTTAGTTGAGGAGAGTGGTAATACTGATTTATCTATCATATGTTACGTGTACTTCCATGTACGCCGCACGAGATCGCACCACCGTCAATATGCTTCACACACGCCTATGCTATGAGAAGTCTACTCACGTTAGTGTACATAGTCAATGCCTCCGGATTACCAATGAATACAATTAATGGTGTAAATACCTGATTGATGGTAATACTTTTGTTACGTCGGTGTCATTATCGTGGACAAAGATGTGAATTCTCTTCATATGAAGGTCGTCAAAATGATAAAAAGCTTAATAAATAAATACGGACACATATTACACAGAACAAACGACACAACGGACACGAACACAGACTTATGAAAAAACAGTTAAAAGCGACGCAATCCCGGAGGCGGTAGAGTCTAGAGGCTTTTAACTGTTTTTTTGTATGTCTGTGTTCGTGTCCGTCATGTCGTTTGTTCTGTGTAATATGTGTCCATGTTTATTTATTAAACTTTTTATCATTTTGACGACCTTCATCTGAAGAGAATTCACATCTTTGTCCAAGCTCGATGATGACTCCGACGTCGTGAGTTGAAACTACAGTGGAACCTTGATATATCGAACCTCAATATATCGAAATCCTTGATATAACGAAGTTTTCTCATTCCCCTTGAACTAGCCTATCAAACTAATGTTATTTCTACCTCTATATATCGACGGATTAGCAAGGATAACCTCAATATAACGAACTTTTGGAGCACGAATGCACGACCCAACCACCTCTACGTAGCGAAGTTTTGACTACAAAACCTCAACATATCGAAGTTAAAAAAAGAACAACAAGTTGAATCATTGAGCTCATACATTTTCTTTCATGTTGCAACCCGTAGCTCCACAGATGTTGCATTTTGCCGTGCCTTGTGTTCGCAGCGCTGTTCTTGTCTCCCGTGTTTTCAGTTATCTTATTGTGTTAGTATTGTTCCATTCATTACCTTAAGTGTCCGTTAAGCGGCCGTTAGCATTTTGTTTAAATGCATTTTACATCATTCTTGTGAGTACTAATCTGACAACCCCATGTTTGCTGTATGTATAAGAGAAAACGTCTTCTAGTCCCGATTGATGGTTATTAGCCTAAATAAATTTTATGTTTGCAGCACTGTTTAGTTTTTTGAGTCACCATTTATAGTGTTTGTTCTGATCAGCTCGTGATAAAAAGTTCATAGAAGGGTACTTATAAACATTAAACAACTTATAATGTTACAGTGGACTGTTATATATTCTTTTGTGCAATACCAAAATGTTGGTTATGTCATATTACACCCGTATTTATTCCTCAATTTTTAGGCCTTTTGGAAATAAGTAATGGTAGTTTAAGGTCGTGAACCTCAGTATATCGAAGTTTGTAAATAATAACCTTGATATAATGAACCTCAGTATATCGAATACCTTGATATTACGAATTTTTTATATTCCCCTTCAGGTTCGTTATATTGAGGTTCCACTGTAGTTGGTGTCGCAACAAAAGGATTACCATTAATCAGGTATTTACACCATTAATTGACTAAAAAAGTTCACAATATTGAGGTTATCCTCGCTAATCTTTCGATATAGGGAGGTATAAATAACATTAGATTGATAGGTAGGTTCAAGGGGAATGGTAAAACTACATTACATCGAGGGTTTCAATACATCGAGGTTTGATATATTAAGGTTACTCTGTACCATATAATTGTTTCATAAGGATTCTTATTGTAATTTCTACTTCTCTCTAAGGCATCCTCTTTAAGTAACTGGTAGTATGATTAATTGACTGTAATTTAGAATCTTATCGATGTTTGTCTTGTGTTGCAGGGCAACAACAGCGGAGCGTACCGGGAACTAGTGACGTGCCTGCAGGTGATTCAGTGTCCCCTCCCCGTAACCAGACTGGAGGTCTGCAGCGCACTCTTCTGGCAGTTGTTGCGTCAGCTGCTCCACAGGCTCTACATTGGCCGCTGGCTTTCGTCTTACACTGGAGGGATATTTGCCACACCGTAAGTTCAAACTGTACTGTAATAGTTTCAGTTGGGTTCCAATAAATTATTGTAAATACAGTGAACTTCCTCTAATCCGGCATTCTACTATTCGCCAGGCTGGATAATCCGGCATGACTTTCAAAAATGTTTATCTTGATGGGATTAAAAATAATAATGTGTGTGCAAGTTAGTTTGGGATTTGGAAGTCATAATAGAACAATACCGTGCCTACAAAGTATATTGGCATGCATGTAGGGGAGACAAGTCGTCTACGGCTGTCATCGGGTAACAACTTATAATTTTCATTTTAGTTTCATAATCATGTATTTTCATTACAGAATGTTATGTAATGTCTTTATTCTTTATTAAAGATGTTTAATGAATAAAATACATCTTTCGAGTAGATTTTTTGTTAAATTTTTTCTGATTCATCCTGTAATCCAGAATATTTTTTAATCCGGCATGTGTCAAGTCCCAGATGTGCCGGATTAGTATCAAAATATACTTTTGACCTATCGTATGTATAATTAACGATTGTCATATTTTGCGCAGGTACGAGCGAGGGGAGGCGGTGGCAACATGCAAGCATCTGTCGCTGGTCTACCACCGGCTGCACCAGCTGCATGTGGTGGAGGGCGGGGGGTGGGGCGCCGGTGCCATGCTGGCAGTGATGGCCGTCAACCTGGCGGAGGCCGGCGCAGGCACCAGCACCGGCCAGCTGGCACACTGCTATGTCATGCTGGCGCTGCAGCTTAAGCAGATGCTGCCGGCGCCGCTGCAGTTCCTCTCCAGGTGGGCCTACAAACACCTCCCCGTACAGCCGAATGTTTGATTACGATATAAACTTTTTTCATTAGCCAAGAATCCAAACCAATCACTATCACTGTGCACTAAAAAAACTGTTTTGTACTACCCTAATTTTATTGCTCATGTCATTGTTTTTTTTCCTTTGCCTATTTCATCATTTTAAGTTTGAAATTTAATAATAAGCACACAACAGTAATTACTAGAAGTTACACAATCAGCACTTATTCTAAAGTTAATCGAACACCAAAGGGTGGAATAAAAATTAAATAACATGTGATGTCCCTTCTTTTGTCTGATGTCTCAACATTCAACAGCAGACTATATAAAGAGAAAACTATTTGTGTTAGGGAAAGAATTTTTTTATGTTATGAATTAAAGTTATGATTTTTTTATTGAAAAGCGTATAACAAGTATCTTGTTGATACATGTTGTATGACCACCAGGACTGCTTCAGATAACGTACCTTGGGCCCAATTTTTCAATCGAGTGAGTAGTGAGTTGATGAGTTGGCTTATTCGCCATAAATTTTCATCCACCCTTACAGGTAAATGAGAATGGATGTAATTTTTAATTTCTTTTAAAACTTGCGCATCCAGTAATTAATATTTTTCATCAGTATTTCAAGGGATAGTTTTATTCACCTTTGTCGCATGTCGCATATATGTATAAAAATGTATTTTGTGCAGAAAATCTCACCAACTCACCCGTTTTCACTCACCTAGCAAATTGGTGGTGAGTGGTTTTGGTGAAATAATCTCACGTGAGGTTGAAAATTCTTTTTCTTCATCTGGATCTCAACAGGAAATAATTAAATTTGTCAGTAACAACTTTCATACTTTTCAAATCGTCTAGGTTATGTTTACTTTAGTTAAATAGCCTAAAATATATATTGATACAATTGTGTAATTAAACATTTAAAATTAAATAAGGTTGTAATTATGTACTAAATATAACAATGCAAGTAATTTAGAATCTTTAAATTAATAGAACTGGCAATTCTTAATGATTTTATTGTTTTGACGGTTGAAGACCGGATGCTTACACAAACTTCAATTTTACCATCTCAAGCCAGTCGGTAAGGAGCAAACTGGTGAGATGTAACTCACGACTCACTTGATTCAAAAATTGGCCCCCTTGTTCCTGTTGCAGCCCATTCTCATACAAAATGGAATGAGAGTGGAGTGCGACAAAAACAAGGTATGTTATATAACAAGAGTTGTCTTGTAATATAACAAGAGTTGTCATGTTATATAACAAGAGTTGCCTTGAGTGTCTAACTAGCCTAACGGTGAGTGTCTTGGATTTCAGTTCAAGAAGTCACGGTTCAATTCCCGGGATACTCACAGACTGAGGGGTTTGGATAGCTTTCCCAAAAAGCGTTTAGTTCTCATAGACATAACAACAATGCCTCTGGCATTGATAGAAAAAAAGTCTGTCATTGGTTTAAAAGTACATTTTTAGTACCTTTGATCAATAAATAAACAGAAGTATTATATTTATGAGTTGAATAAAGAAAATAAGTGTATCGTTATTGGCTGTGTAAACCATCTGACAAAAGACATTATTCGTTGAACACTTAACAAATAATGAGATTACAAAATGCTAGTTATAACAAAGTCTAAACATGGTGGTGTTGTTAGGTATTACCTGAGCAGTGGGCGGGCCTCTTACCAGAAGCAGCCGTGCAACCATCTGCAGTGGCTGATGACCCCCTATGGCTACAAGTACTTCCTGAGTCACCGCTGGGGATACGGACTGCCTCGGCCTACGCTCTTCACGTCCGTCACGGACCCCACTGATCCCCTCTCATTTGTAGCCAGGGTAAGCTTTTTAGAAGAGAAATTTGTGTATCACTTATTAATGGATAAACGTAACACCAAATTGTAACCAAACAATAGCAAGTCAATATTTTTTAACTTTGTATTTTTATCAAAAGAATGTTTTTGTTTAGTTACTAGGGGTGTGCGAATAGTGATTTTTCTGGTCGAGCCGAGCTGGTAATAAAATATTCGAATTTCAAGCCGAGCCGAGCCAAGCCCAAACAGCAAAAAAAATAATAAAAATTAACAATACTTTTTTGGTATTATTTTTATTTCAATCAGAAATGCCTTTACCAACAAAATTCTACAGTTTTTGCTATGTATTGCACGTTTTAGTCCATAGTCATCTAAATTTATCTTATTTCACCTTGTCATAAAGTCTTTGTACATTAAACCCTTACAGTCCCCAAAAACAGGTGCCGCATTGCACTTCACATTTGGCAGAATTTTAATGGGCACCACAATTTTGGAATGTTATGGGGCAAAGGTGCAACACTGCATGTAACAGAAGTAAGACTGACATGACATTAAATGTAAATTTTAGAGCTAACTGGTGCACAAGCAGATGATTGGCAAAGAAAGGGATTGGCACCATTGGGTAAGAACAAATGTTCTTTACTTTCTGGACGAGACTTTTGTAATTGGTGACTCAAGTCAAACTGTTATTAGTTAACGCTCAGATAAACCATGAATATTGGCATTGAAAAATGGATAACCTTTGAAAATTTTCCTGTTTTTCTGTGCAACAGAGAAAAAATCTTGATACCGCATTTAACCCACAAAGAATTTGAATTTGTTAGAATTAGTTTTAGTTTAATATATGATGCCATTCAATGTATATCATGTATACTTCATGAATAAAGTTATTTTCAATTCAATTCAAACCCCTGGATTAGTTTATTTCTCTCAAAGCTGCACTATGTCAAATCTTGGTGACCTTAGTTTGCGTTTTGCAGATGTACCGGGAGCACTTGATTGAGAAGGCGCTGAAGGCATTGGTTGCCCCCGGCGCGACGCAGGACGGCCCCGCCTCGGCCGAGGACTCCCTCAAACCCCCTCAAACCTCCCCTACCCCCGAGGTGCTGTGCTATCTCAAATTGCTGCAGGACTGCCACTGTGAGTAGCCAACCTCAAACAGCATTGTTATTCAAATTCAAATTCAATTTATTTTCGCAAGCGCAATTTGTTTACAAAGCAGTGCTTGCTTATCTCTCTAGCTTAAATGCTAATTGAGAGAAAAATACAACATTATTTTTATAATTTTATAAATTATAAAAGTAACTATACTACTGATATTTTTGTTTTGGCTGATTGTTAGTTTTTATGCCAATTTGAGTCTTAGTATTTATTCTAATTTCAATTTGTTGTTTTTTGTTCTTTTTTATTTGAACAGGACTTAAACCTATTTATGTAATACAGTTTTTTTTCCAATTGTTTTAATCTAAATTTTTTATGTACATAATGTTTATTTTCATTCTTCATACCAAACGTTTAACATTTCATTCAATAAAACTTGTATAAAATTTGATATGTACAACATTCTTTAAATGTATGTTGTTTAGTGATTTGATTTAAATTTCTTTGGTCACAAGAAAATTTATCCTTTTCCCTGATCTCATTGTATACTGCAAATATAAAAATTAGATATTTTCAATCTTTTCAACATAAGGACTTTCATTGAAACATTGAAACTTATACAAAAACAAGTAGAACAATTTGTAAGTAGAACCAGTTGATATTTAACATTAGTTTGTCGTTGTACAACACTCAGCTAAAAGTCTAAACTAATATTTCTCGATAGCTTCGAGAAGAGCAATCCCGTTTTGATCCCGTCCCGAATATGAACATGAAATAAAAATTCCCGTCCCGAACCAAAAAAGCATTCCCGTCCATCCCTATAGTAAACTAAAGTATCTGACCTGCAGAACAAAATCACAGAAGTAGAAGTAGAATACTAAAATCCACTGTATTGAGTCACATTATTGTTTGGCAATCACAGTAACATGTTTTCACCAATGTCCAAAAGTAACAGGTGTTCCGATCACTAGGTTGCGAGCGGTCAGCGTGGTGGGTGACGCTACTGCAGGCGGCAGCTTTGTGGCTACAATCAGAAGACGTGGCAGCGGAAGCTCTCCACCCGCGGGTAGAGGCACCGCCCACGCCACCAGAGCTACTGGTCCGCACGGCGCTGGCCGCATACCGCGTGCGAAGGGCTGTCACCGCGCCGACACCGACCCCGCATGACGCATTGCTGCGGCTCTGTGGCCAGGCCAGCCAACTGCTGCGGGAGAGCCTCACAGTGGACGCATGCCACAAGCCCGACACCAAGGTGCTGGTGAGTACAGTGGGGTACTGGGTCTCGGTTAGTTAAAGGTTTCAAACTTGTTTTGTTACATAGTTCGATGGTGAACAAATTTAATGCAGTAATTTTCCCGCATTTTTTAAAACATATATTTTGTCTGACTTTTTTAGTTATTTGTAAATTATTATTTAAAGATAATTGTTTTAAGAGTTGTGTGTCTGTGATTATACTTGTTATATGTCTGTAATATTAAAAAAGGTTTCTGTCAAGTCTTTTTTTGCAAAATAAATAGGCTGTTAATAATTGGATAACTACCCCAGGAGATAATACCATAACATGCTCTAGACATAAAGTGAGAATGATACATAGTAATAGCTGCATTTATAACTGTTATCCTAAAAATTACTCTGATTCCAAACAAGGAGTGGCTAAAGATTAATTTATTTGACTTAGATGATCGGACCACTTTAAATTTTCATCAATGTTCAAACCCAAGAATTTGGTAGTCTCAGCAGAATCAATTAATTCACCTGACTCTAACTTGATGGATAAAATTCCCTGCATTCAATTGATGTTTATGAAAATGAAGCATGTGTGTTTTAGACCAGTTGAGATGGAGACTATTGTGTTTAAACCAAGTTTCTATGGATGAAATATCTTTAGATGCTTTATTTGTTGCAAGAGAGATGGAAGGTGCTTTAACTAGAATCATAGTATCATCTGCAAACTGAACCATCCTTGAAGAAACTGTGGCAGTGAGATCATTAGTATAAGGAAGGAAAAGAAGAGGTCCAACTTTTGACCCTGGAGAAACAAAAGTTCAGTAGTTACAGAGAATCGCTGAGTATACATTGGATGAAGAGCATTGATGAGTTCAATTTTTAATGTATGAAGTACTGTTTTCCATTTCTCTTTTTGTGCTGGGGCATGGGTGAACAGGTAGTATTAAACTTAACTTACATACAAGAGAAGACGTCGCTGATGGAAGACTTGAGTCAGTCTACTATTTTCGCTATGTTGTTGCATCGCACTAGCTCTAAACTGAGGAGCTTGAACTTGCTATGTTTGTACAAACAATACTCACACTGTCCAAACCACTAGGGTTTAAGCATCCATTAAACAAGGTTTTTACAGCAATTTTAATTTAAGGATCATTCAAGGGGATTGAAAGTTCATGCACCTGCAGCTTCAGTTTAGACTATCCTTGGACTGCCCTCATACAATGATTTATGACATTGCCTTTCGTAGAAAATTTGACATAAAGTATTTGCTGTTTTGAGAAACAAGCGAGCGTTGCAATTGAGGTCCATCCTTATATAATTATGAAGCATTATTTTTCCTTTGACCTTTATGTGCAACAGCATGTACGATTCATAACCTAATGGAAGAGGAGATGTCACCGACGGAAGACTGGAGTCAGTCTACTGTGTTGCATTGTAGTTGCATTGCACCGGCTCTAGACCGAGGTGCAATACTCCTTCAGTGCAGCAACAGTGTTCTGAACGCTCTTCTCTGCAGTTGCCACCTACCAGCTACTGCTCTCCTGTCATCTGGGGTTGGAGTCATCACGATTGGAATCTGTTAAAGAGGGTCAACAAGTATTTATATTTAGGAATGAAACAAGTTAATTGTCAGTTAACAGTTATTCTTATTGTACATACTGCATCACCATTAACATTCTATGTACATATAGCAATTATTCTTTGTGACTATCCCAATTGGTAATTAAATTATATAGTAACTTAAAAGCAATGGGAAACCTAGTTTTTATCCATTTTTTAAGATAAAATTTGTAATTCTTGTATGATTTTATTTCTAGTACTGTACTGGTACTTTACTGTAATCTTATGCCTTGTATGTTTCTGTGGTTTAGTTCAAATACCGTCCCAATGACTAGTCAGGTAATCTAAAAAATAATAGAATGGAATAATTTTTATTGTCACAATAAATATTTTATACAGTATGTACAAACACAAAGGCAGGTGACATTGTCAATAGAAGAGGAAAATTCTTTCTTAAATACTCTACAACTGTGTTATTTTTAATAAGAACATAGTGACAAAATATAAAATTAATACCAAATCAAAATAACATTAAAGGTCTAGGGAATGACAATCAGTAGCCTATGAGTTTAAATTTGGGGTATTTACAAATATTAACCTTTTTACAAATTGACTGCTCAATTGTACATAATATGTTAGGTCATACATAATATGTTGATCTTGCAAGATAAAGCTGTTGGTATATAATCTTTAGGATCACCACTAATTTACTTAGCTTCCTCATGTAGTTGCCATAATATCCATGATTGTGTTTTGACTGTATTGTGACTGTATTTTACTTATTTATTTTAAGAATCTATGACTTATTTGGTTTTAAGGGCTTTATTAAACTTTTTTAGTTTTTAATTCTCTATTATGGTAAAAGAAAGAAATAATGTAATTTACAAGATTATTTGTTAACTTTAATTTGTTTTTTGTACTGTAAGAGATTTTGTAGTGTTGTCACAAAAAATCGTCCACTAATAAAGTACGAATAAAAGGTTTTATTCATTTGTAAAATAGTGTTTCCGAGTGGGTCCTATATCAAAAGCCTTAAAGTGGTCCTTTAATACAATGTGAGTGGATTTTCTAGCTTTAAAAATTGTTATAGCCGCTTGGCACAAATTTGTGATGGTTGTTGAATCCATGATTTTTTAATCTAAATTTTGAATCTTAAAAATCATATCTTGGATGAATGAATACTAAATTGATGATGATTATATCAGAATCAGAATTGTAAAAAATAGGCCTACTTCAGTATGTGTTTCTACTGCTCTAAGTAACAATGTTGATAATAGGTAATGTTATCAAAACAATCAAATGTATCCTTATAATTATGCCTGCTTATAAATATTAACCCGCCTAGTTGTAGTTTTCACCGGAAGCAAGTAACTGTACACTTGATGTGACTAATGTGATTAAAAGCTTAAGTTCTTCTAGCAGTGAAGACATTTGGATTGTCAATCAAAGTATTGTAATTAAGTCAATAGGTCCATTTATAAGTCAATCTTTACCATTTCTCATTAAATTGATTTTCCAGAAATGTTTCACTCAGTTTAAAATTATCAAAAACAAACAATAAGAATAAGAATGGTAACAAGTAATGAAGTTCGAACCATAGACCAATATTAATAGTGGTTGTACTATCAAAGGTAATAGAAGTTTGTGTTAAGGTTATCTCAATGAATTTTTTCGCTCAAAACAATGTTTTTAGTAAGAGTCAGTTTGGATTTAAGAACGGCTTCTCTACAACGTCCACTCTTGAAATTGTAGTATCTGATGTTCTTGCTAATTTTGAATCGGGTGGGTACCTGAGCATGGCCCTTGTGGACCTCCGCGGGCCTTTTGATTATGTTTTCCATTGTTTTTTATTTGAATTTTGTTTGACCATCCAAATAGAAAAAGTTGTAAAGCTTTGTTTATTCAGCACCAGATTATGACTCTTCCTTCCATATTAATTTTTCAATACCTAAATTTTATTAAAGAAAATATTAATTTCAATTCTAAATGAAATTATATATATATACTAGCTGACTTACCCGTGCTTCGCAACGGTAGAACGGTAATCTGCTCAAACAGCAATGCCAACCTGAGGAATTTTTACACTTCAGATGAGCTCGTTAGGTGCATTCACTCGCTATCACGTTTAGCTCGTTCGCTACGCTCACTCGCTTTAAGTCTATAATATCATTGACTATGTACACTGGTAATGTACATAGTCAATGATAATATCCTTTAGTTGTTTATTACTAATCTTCCCTTAATACTTAAAATGATAACAGCTGTTTATGATTAAATAAATTGCAGACAAGTACTGTTATTTCAAATAGTTCTCATCTGCGAAAATGTAAACAAAACCCCAAAACAAATTATTCTCCCTATACGAACTCCATGCTAACTTTGACCTTCTGTGGTGCGGAGACCTTTGGGAATTTTGTAAAATCGCTTCTTATTGTCTGCCTACGCTATGAGAGGAATATGTATGCAAAATCTCATGCTTCTGGGTGCTATGGTTTGGCCTGTGCGTTGATCGGAATTTCGCATTTATATATAGAGATTGTTATAATACTAGAGGCTCTAATGACTTAAACCTTCCTACTGCTAAATTAAGTAAATTTTTAAGTAGTCATAGATATTTGCAAATTGTATTTTTCAATAAAATTCCTTCAGATTTTTTCATTTTAGACATAGGTCTTTGTAAATAGTGATTGTCAAAGTGGCACCTGATTATGATTAGACATGTAACGGATATCCGGTTACTATCCGGTATCCGGCCTATCCGGCTCTTTTTTAATATCCGGTATCCGGCCGGATACTTGCTACTAATCGGCCAGATACCGGATACTTAAATCTATTGTTTTGCACTGCTTGATCACTACTTCTAACGGTCTTCTTTTTGGTCAAGACAAACATTAAAAAAATAAAAACAACAAAAAACAGAAAAACTTACAGACTGACTGATAGCGAATGAAAAATTTGTGCCTCCTACACGGTCCCACGGTCAGAGGGACAAGTTCTTACTTGTCTTTTTGTAAATTATCCTTAAACTAAAAGCTAAAACATGAGCCGGATATCCGGAAGCCGGATATTCGGCGCTCCGGCCTAGAACCTTGCCGGATATCTGGTATCCGGTATCCGGCCAAAATAATTATCCGTTACATCTCTAATTATGATGACTCTTTCTTCAATTAAGAGGGAATCTACTGTATTGTTGTTATTGCTAAACATTTTTCATAGGATAGTTTTAACGCCTAGTCGGTTCTGCTCAGATTGATTAGTCCTATGCAAAGAAACTCCAGAATTTTGGTGGCGAATCGCCGATATTTTCCAATTCGGTTATAGATTAAATGAATTAAAGAACCAGCTTTCATCCCTATCATAAATCACTACCAAAATATCATGCTTTATTAAAAATTATGAATCTCTAAAATCATTCAAAACTACAAAGTAAACATATCAGAAGTCACTAATAACATGTTTGTAGCCAGTTGCCACATTGAAGAACCATTTTTACTGGTCATTGAAGGAATATGTCTATAATCAAGTATTATGACCATTTGTGAAATTTTAATCATGAATAGTTTAGTTTGTTGTGATAAAAAATAAAGGGCAATACTTCCTTGAGCGGTTTTGTAAGTAGACAAGCAAAATAAATTCTCTTTAAAATTTATAAAACTTGAAGTTAAATAGCTTACTATACTTCAAAGTAAAGATTTATTTACAGTTAGCCTAAAGATGTCAAATGTTGTTATTTGCGGGACATGTTTCGAACCATTGTGGTTCATCTTCAGCCGCTTCTTATGATAAAACTAAGCCCATCTTGCGATAGTTGTCAAACGGGGATTCCCGACACATACACGTACATGGACACACACACACGAAACAAACAGTCACATTTAATAAATAATAACATAAACCCGTACGGCACACGCATTGTATCTACTCGCACTTTACCGGTCGGTGATCGTAGGCCTACTGCAGGGTAGACTGACTTCAGCCTGATTTTAAATCCAGGTTGTATTTTATTCTTCAATCATTGTAGCCTCTGGATTGCTTATATACAATTAATATAAGGAGTTCTTACCTTAGCAATCCTTAGAAGGATTGAACTCCTAAGGTAAGGAGTTCTTACCTTAGGATTGCTAAGGTAAGAACTCCTTATATTAATTTTATTCTTCTTTAATACATTTCCAATTATTTCAGAATATTCATTTGTATAGCCAAATGGAACAAATTTGTTGTTGTTTACAGTGGGCTTTGCTGGTTTAACCATTTTTATTTTAGTTTTTCTAACCATGTTATCAATCATAGTGGGCTCATATCCATTTTTAACAGCTATGCACTTAATTGTTTCTTTTTCTTTGGCGTATTCAGTAGGTGTAAAGCTGTAATTTAATAATCTGTAAACCATTGTCCTGAATGCGGATTGTTTGTATTGATATGTTTGATTAGAGTTGTTAGGGATTACTAGGTCTGTTTGAATTGGTTTTCTGTATACACCAAATTCTACCTTATCATTGTTTTTTATCACCTTTATGTCCAAGAAACTGATGACACCTTTTTCTTCGACTTCCATTTTGAATGTAATAGCAGGATGTACACCATTCAAGTATTTTAATAAAATACATTTGACATCTTTAGGCTAACTGTAAGTAAATCTTTACTTTGAAGTATACATCAGGTGTCAAGGCTGTAGTCATCAAATAATAGCTTACTATAGTTAGGCCTCTACACAATCAGATCATGACTTAATTTGGTGCGGCTTGATGAAAGTAGATGTTAATGAAATATTGTTTTGTATGGTCAAAAAGATTTGAACCGTATCACGAAAGCATAAGATAAAACTTGTTTTACTCCTCAGTTTTATCTGTTATGCATGTGTTTGACAGCTGGCCCAACTGCTGGTGTGTGATTGGTTGCTGGAGACTCGCACGGCATTGTGGGAGGAGCAGGGTGGCAGCACACAGGGCCCGGTGCCGAGCGACCAGCTGGCCGGTTTCCAAGCAGACCTGTCCTCGCTGTGCAGAATCACACAGGAGCTGCCACAGGAGTTGCCCGTGAGTTACCCTTACAACAGATGTTCTCTTACGCTTTTACTGATTAACTCGGTCAAGAAAGCTAAGATATGTTCATCGCTTTAACTAAATGTATTTCGCTGAGATGGATTGGAAGGCAGTTTATCTAAGCCTCAAAACAAGGCCACATCATAGACCTTTTTAAACATATCATTTCATCCATCTTCAAGTAGATATTAAGAATCTAGCACAATTACAACACCAGAAATAAATCTATTCAGATTTTAAAGTGTCTACTTAGTTCTATTGAAAGTGTCCTTTGTATACTGCGTAATGAGGCTATGCGATGGACTATCTTAATGCTATAAAACTCAATAAAATAGGAGTGGTTATCAACAGCAAAGATTGTAACCAACTGCATAAAACCCTCCAGACAGTCAGACAGAGTAATATCTAATTAATGACTAGCCAACTGAACTGTTTATTCACTAGGGGTGGGCGAGTATCACATTTTTGGAACGAGTCGAGTAGTAAGTTGAATACTCGAGTTTCGAGTCGAGTCGAGTCGAGTAATACGTGAACATAAAAATATTGAAAATTGCCTTAAAATAACTAGTCTATACTCAAATATAAAAATATACTAGCCTACTATACTAAAATAACTAGCCTATCCTACTAGGGCTAAAAAAGATAACTTTAGTCCTAAGTTTAATTAGCTTAAAAACTGTGTGAAGGAAAAAATATTGGTTTTTAAATCGCTGATTATTAAAAAAAAAAAAACTTAAGCTAAAAACTTGGTTTAGTAACAAAAGGGATTAAGGAATGTACAGAATAAAAGATTGAAAAGTTAGCCTCTAACCACCATTAAATGAAAAAAAGAAAATCCCCTGTTACAGTTACTTACTTAACTTTTCACTTTCATATGTTTCACTTACTTTATTTTTAAGATGTTACCAAATAAAAGATTTTCCCTATTCACAGTTTTTTGTATTTGGCATATTAGGCCTACTTTGAGTCAGAAGCCTAGCCTAGACACCTGGATGCTACAGCTGAATCAGAATCACCAAATGTAATTGGTGGATTTAAATTGTCATTTTCAACTCTATCTACTTCCTTTGTCTTTGTTGATAAGAAAATCTTCACCACTCATTTTGTTTAGCAATTACTTTCACTTCTCCGAAATACTCAAGCTATGTACATAATTTTCACTGTTTTGGAATTTCACCTAATTCCCTCTTGCCGTCTGCTAGTGGCAGAATGTCTCTTAACTGAGTAAAGGCTAGCTTTAGTGAACAGCATGAAGCCTGTTTGTTAGGACTTAAAAGATCACAAAGAACAATAAATTCAATGTCTGTCTTATAATCAAAGCAATTTTAGAGAAAAATATGTTTATTATCAATTAATAAACATATATTTTTGTGAATGCTGAATTAGAAAAATAACATACAACTATAAAATTGTTTTACCATTGACTATTGATACTATTGATTTAGTATCTAAAGTCAATGGTATTACTCTGGCAATTTGAGGTTAGCCATTGGTGAACCTGATTGTTCATCTTCTCACCTTCTATGTCTGCCGTACTGCCGTACTATTCTTACTGCTAATGTCAACACAGCTCTTTATTTTGTCTAAAGTTATTTGAATCAGTTTTAAATCATTGTTTTGATGCAATTAGATGTCAAATTATAATTGACTTTTAATTTTTTCCCCAGTGTTATGAAGGTCTACAAATGAATAATTTTATTAATCAGTAGCAATGTTGACTCTACCACTAACCGTGCAGCGTCACTCACGTGACAAGACAAAGAGTCCAGTCAGCAGTAGAGTGCTGTCGCTGTCTGAGAAGCATCGTTAGAAGCATTTTCATCGTCTTCACATCTATATTTCTTTGGTCTTAAAATGTATCACTTTCACAATAAAAACATTTTACAATTTAAAGAAATGGGGTTTAAATAAATAGAAAAACATTTCAGAAATGCTATATTTTAATTTAATAACTACTCTACTCGACTTTAACGAGTAGTCACAAGTACTCGCTCGAGCTTCGAGTATCAAAAAATACTCGACAGATACTCGAAAACTCGAGTACTCGCCCACCCCTATTATTCACAGTAACTATAGGTTTGATCTTTGCAAACAGTAAATTCAAAACACTTGACTAGTCGTAAGCGGTAAATGATCAGTAGTCGTAATTTTAGCTATTAAAGCTGTCTATTGTTAGCAACAAAAACAAAAACCAGGCCTTTATTTAAATTTTTATTTTTGATTGCAAAAACTCAAATGTACATTGTAACACTGACAGCATTATCAGGTGTACACCTATACTGAATGCTCTTACATCTAAGGAATGATATGTGCACATAAATACCAGGTGTCCATAAAGTCTTGCCCTGATAAAGAAACCGAATAGTATGAAAACAGTTGGTGGTAAGATGACGTTTTATATTCAGTTTCAACAAGTGACTTCTTAAGTTTTTTTACAGCTATGCACAAACTCAATACACTTCTATATGTGCGCCTTGGCTTACCTGTAAATGTTCTAGCGACTTTTTATAAGTTTATTTTTTACTTAGCAACAACAGTTTTCTTTTTTATTTTAGTTAACAATTCCTGAACAATGATCGTCACTGCAGTTATTATTCTATCTTTTGAGTTTCTAAATTTGGAGGTGGGGAAGAATAAAAGTAAATCTTTGACAAACCCCTATACATAAAGAACTCCAGAGAGGTCTAGTGTCGTGAATGCGGTGGCAATTTAGTCAGGCCATCAGGATTTGTTTTTGTAGTGCATTTTAGTAAAGTGCACTGTGATCAATTAGCTGAGCTTATGTATTAAAAAATTAATTAGGAAAAAAATAGATTAAATTCCCTTTAAAACAGGATATGTTAGATGCATGTGGCTACTATAGTATCCATACAGCAAAGCTATGAAATCAGGGCAAGACTTTGTGGACCCAGTATATCCACGTGTAAATATTTCTGTTTAAAAAGAAAAATTAAAGAGTCCTTCCCATTGAGTGCTCAGGAACTGTATCCTATGATGTAAATTGAATTGCATTTTTGTTATTGTTAAGCATTTACACTGCATTTAAACCAGACTCAGCATTGAGAAACGCTGATGACTAAAGTAATTTTTATTTATATCTGTGTGTGTGTGTGTTTGTGATGTCAGATCGGGCTGGCACGGGTGTTCCTGTGCGAGGCGACGGCGCGGTTGATGGCCGGCGCGGCGCCGGGCCGCACACAGCAGCTGCTGGACCGCAGCCTCCGCCACCGCGCCACCCGCTCACACGTCATCTGCGGCAAAGGTAACAATCCCCACATTCACACTGACTATCTCACATACAATGTGAATGAATATTCTTAAATCTTAACTTTTATCCCTCTTAATATGACTAGCAGTGTGATAGTCTTGAAAAACCTAGAAAAATCTTGAAAAAGTCCGGAGTCTTGAATATTGTAAGGGAAATTAACTAGACACCCCTTCTTAGCTACTATTTTTCCACTGTTAACTCTTCGGTGCAAATGACCTGTTTTGAAATGACCCTAAAACCATGAGGCAAGCGATACACTTGCAAAAACAGTGCAGAAAAGTCCATGAGCATCAAACACAAGCATAATTAAAGAGTCATCTGAAGAGTTAACTATGCTCTATTGTAATAATTTTTTTAATTGTTAAAGTTTTGGAGTATTCTTTTGTTTTTTGTACTAAAAAATATACCAATATATACTTTTCATTTCTACCTCATCTTCCTCTTGTATAAATAATTTAATTCTAATTATATATACCAGTTAGGTGTTTGATATGAGTTTGTGACTCCATTTTGTGTGTTGTGTGATGCAGAGAAGTCACAGTCGGACGCGGGTGGTGAGCGAGAGCACGCTGCTGCACTGTACCTGGCGTGCCGCCACCTGCCCACATCACTGCTGGCGTCACCAGGCGAGCGCGCAGGCATGCTGCTCGATGCAGCCAAGACCCTGGAGAAGATCGGCGACCGCAAGCGGCTGCAGCAGTGCTACCAACTGATGCAGTCGCTCGGCACGTCGGTCGGCACAAACTGAGACCACTGTTGTCGCTAATCCCACAGCGAGGTTACGTACCAAAGACAAGTGACAACCAATTGATATTCTAGTTTGTTTTTAGTTTATACCAGTGTCACTTAGTAGATTAGTAAGCAATAATTTTGACGAGGACTAAAAAATATCTTCACTGTTAAAAATAATTGTTATATCTTTTTTAAACCCTTAGAATGAATGTCAAGGTATTTTAAAGCTAGAATTGTTTTAGAAGTAATTGTAGCATAGAATATATAAATATGTTCCTACTTTTTTAAACATACGAATGAAGAGGCATTTAGCATTTTAAAATGCCACAAACAATTTTAGAGATAGTACTATCTTACAATGGTTTTATGTACATAAAACCCTACAAAAGTGTGTGTGTCCCAGGAATCAAACCTATGACCTCTAGGACTGAAATCAAAGACTCTTAACTGTTTGACTAGCAACACACTAGCAGGTTTAGAACCATAGTTAAAACAAAGAGAAACTCTCAATGAAACTAAACCATATTTTTGCAAAAAAATATTTTTTGTTTGAAATGTCTACTGATGCAACTTAATTCACTATCAACTTTACTTAGTTTATGCAACTTTCCTCTTGTTTCAACTTGAATTTGTACTTTCATTCTATTAGTAATCTGTTTTGTAGGATGTTGTGTATTTTTATTAAATTATTTTAATTGCTAGGCGTAGCTAAACTTGTTTTTGAAGTGTTGAAAGTCAGTGTTTGTTTTGTAAAAACTACTGTTTTAAACATCATTGCATATAATCCTCCTCCTTAGCAATAAGTCTTAGTACAATAAAAGCAAGTATATGCATATTTTCAGAAATAACTTAATTAGGCGTGCTGAAAAAAACCAGAGTTTTAGCTTTTAAACAAAAAAATTTGAATTTTTTTATACATTTGCTTTAATTTATGTGTGATACATGACATTGTTTTTATCAGATATCTGCCTTGAATTAGTGGAATATAGCAAGCAATATATTAATCATTTCAAGGAAACAAAAGTCTATCCTCGTTTGTAAATTAGTTCCTGTTTTAAAACTTTTATTAATTTTAATTATTGTTTCACTACTTTATGTAAATGAATCTTGTTACTTAATGTACTTTGTATACATTACAAACTATATTTTACATACTTTTTTAATAAAAATTGTAAACTCATTTTTAATTGTTTTTGTTGTAGGTTTGGTACCTTTGTTCCTTTAGCACTCCCTTTGATAACACAATGATACTTCGTAACACTCACTTATCTAAATTATATACTCCCGAATGTGTAACTCACTCACTCACTCACTCACTCATCGGGGTATCAGGAATTCGTCTAATGACGGTAAAGTAGATCTCCTATATATCACTTACTACAGAGTGATTCCCAAGCGAGAACTAAACTTACCGACCTGTATTATTGAGAAAATTGCCAACATACTGGGAGTCGCGGATTACCGAAACACCCTTTTTAAGAAATTTTATAACATTAACCAATTGTGCCTTTATACAGGGTGTTTCAGAACTCCCTACCAATATTTTAGGGCATTGTTTCTGGGTTAAAAACATATCTAAATATCATATTTAAATTGTCCGGAAGTCTTAAGCTACTCACACAGCCGCCATTTTGTTTTTACACATAATAATTTTTATTTCCGTAACGGATGGTTGTATTCAGATCATATTTAGTATAAATCTTTATCATACCAATGTACATTCCCAAGAAAAAAATTAATTTTTTCCATGGTATATTTTCAAAATGGCGGCCATTTTAAATTTTCAAACTCAAATATCTCAAAATCGGTAAATTTTATAAAAATTTTACAAGACACAAAAAAGTTGCCAAATTAAATTACCTAACCAATGGTGCCAAGTTTGTAAGGATCTGACAACAAATAACGGAGTTATTGCGATTTTTCTTCATAAAAAACATTGATTTTGCTGTTAAAATGACCTTATTTGCATTAAATTCAATGCAAAATCCACGTTTTTATGAAGAAAAATCGCAATAACTCCGTTTTTTGTTCTCAGATCCTTACAAACTTGGCACCATTGGTTAGGTAATTTAATTTGGCAACTTTTTTGTGTCTTGTAAAATTTTTATATAATTTACCGATTTTGAGATATTTGAGTTTGAAAATTTAAAATGGCCGCCATTTTGAAAATATACAATGGAAAAAATTATTTTTTTTCTTGGAAATGTACATTGGTATGATAAAGATTTATACTAAATATGATCTGAATACAACCGTCCATTACGGAAATAAAAATTATTATGTGTAAAAAACAAAATGGCGACTGTGTGAGTAACTTAAGACTTCCGGACAATTTAAATATGATATTTAGATATGTTTTTAACCCAGGAACAATGCCCTAGAATATTGGTAGGGAGTTCTGAAACACCCTGTAGGTAAAGCGGTCTATCCACCGAGAGTGTCTATCCACCGAGAGTAATTTCAATGTACAGGGTGTATCTGAAATTACCTCTCCAGACCGGAAGTCACTGATGTCAAATACAAACTCTCACTTTAAATAATTTTTTTAGTTTTACACGGTTTTTAAGAAAACTTTACAATTTTATCTTGTACGCGTAATTTTAGCAGTTTATTGAATATTTGAGGTTGAAATTTAGATTTTCCTCATTCTTCTCTGAGCATTTTAGGTTAAGCAAAAATGTCTCGGCACAAAAATGTCTTAGATTCTTTTAAATTGTCAGTTTGTCCAAAATGTTTTTTTTATTAAATTTACAACATGACGGAGATTAATGAACATGTATTTAAATGTTTAGTAAAACTAATCACATGATAATTGATGTTTTATGATGGTATATTATTTTAAATGAGGTTCTTAGACATTTACATGTTTGGTAAGTTCTGTTATATGTAAAATGTTCAGACATAATATATGTTAAATTTTCCCCAGTTAAAAAAAATAATGTCATGCTATTTATTATTCTAAATCAGTATGATTAGGGTTTAAAATATTAAATTTTAAAGTTGCTTCAAAATTACGTCTGGTCCCCTCTGGATTGAAATCAGTGTCAAATGATAATTGATGTTTTATGATGGTATATTATTTTAAATGGGGTTCTTAGACATTTACATGTTTGGTAAGTTCTGTTATATGTAAAATGTTCAGACATAATATATGTTAAATTTTCCCCAGTTAAAAAAAAAATAATGTCATGCTATTTATTATTCTAAATCAGTATGATTAGGGTTTAAAATATTAAATTTTAAAGTTGCTTCAAAATTACGTCTGGTCCCCTCTGTATTGAAATCAGTGTCAATCAACAGAGCAAAATATGTTTACCTACAACGGCACAATTTGTTTTTTTTTTTTTGTATAATTTTAAAAGAGGTGCAAGGTTGGTATGGGACACCCGGTAAGACCGTATCATATTTATAGTCCTCCCAAAAATTGGTTCTTTATTTGGGATGGCACTTAATTTCTAACGAACTCATTAGGAAGTACATCATTGACTTTACCTGATAGCATGCTAATTTAAATTTTACAAATCAACAAAAATTTTAACTAAAATAGCAGATTACACAATTGATTTATTTATCTTTTAGTGCGTACTAAGTTCATGTTTAATTTAAAAAGGTGGCAGTACAGTATTTTCATTTAAAATAAAAAAGCTTTTTTATTTCCTGCCCCAGAAAACTATCTGATTTCAAAATTTAGCGACCAAACATTTTTACCCAAAATAAATATGACATTATTTTTTTCTACTCTAGCGGCCAAATTATAACATCTGAGGCAATCCTCGCGAACATCTTTCAAGTTACTACAAGTCAGTGGCGGATCCAAGGGGGGGGCTAAGGGGGCTATAGCCCCCCCCTTGGGGGCCAAGGTGGGGCGCCGCGACGGCCCGAAACGGGCACCGGCCCGTGTCAGGCGCAGGCCGAGTGGGGCGTCGGCAAACCAGCGCCCGTTTTTCCGATATTTTTCAATTGTCTGTTATGCACACTGTGAAATAAAATACACCACCCCTAAAAATATTTGTTCTTAAAAATGATATTATAATGTCCTTTTCTGGTAATTCAAATAGACGACACTGTCATTTTAGTGTCTCTATTGGTACGCCATCTCAATCGGTGGGGCACCAATTCTGAGGCTTCCAGAGTCCCTCTGTGTGTGTATGCCGAGTCTTCGTATAGTTACGAGGCGGAGATGGGGAGTGACGTATTCCATCCTCAAGTTTAAGGGCCCTTTTACATCGCGTCGAGCGACGCCGCGAGAGCTTGCGCCCGCCGCGTGTCGCTCGAATCGCTGTATACCTTATAGAATGACGCGCGACAGACGACCGTCAGGCGCCGGGTAGGCCTATAAATGCTCCTATCTAGTGCAATGTACTTATTTTACGTGCCTTGAAAGATGCGATGTATAGGGGCCTAAGTGGAAGTGGTGGAGGCGAAGGGGAATCAAAATTACAAGTATATTTTGTATTTAATGTTTGGTTGCATTGCGCGCGCAAACTTTTCCTGTCACAACACGAAATCAAGAACAACGAACAACAGACAGTGCAGAGCAAAACGCAATAATGTATGTGTAATGTCTGATAAACCCTTTGTGATGACTACCTATTGATTCAAACGAGATCACTTAATTAATTATTAAGATTCATTTTAATAAATATAGTAGTTCTAAAGAAGGTTATGTCTGAAAAAATAAGACTGGTTCATTTTAAAGAAAACGATAATCTGATTAAATAAAAGACGAAGAAAAGCAGTCTAAATAACGTTCAAGTTTTTATCAAAGCCAGAGTTTTTTAGCCAAGTTTTTAACTGGAGGTAAAATTCGTTAAAATAATTACTAATTCAAATAGCAATCATAAATTTTTGCAAAAATAGGCTACTTATAAACTAATTATAGTATATATCGGCACTCGATCCCTACTAACAAAAAAAGTATATTATTATACTCTAATATTATTGATGAGGTATATTTGTATTAGGCCTATGTCTATAGCCTATGTACACACGGATATCGAGAAAGGCTCCAACGTTTTTCTTCAAACTTTTCAAATAAAGCATTTCTGGGATAAAAATTATAAGGCCTATATTTACAGGTTTCCATGTCAGGAAATTCTTCTTTCGAGTACTTTGTCTATTGTTATACATAAGCCAGCTAATTTTTTATGTTATTTTGATCTGCAGTATTAAAGACCACATAAATTGAAAGAAGACTATTTACCGAGCATTGTGTAAAATTTCACTTTTGTAAGTCTTACGGTTTTTCGGTTCTACATCCTTAAAGTTAGAAATGTCACCGATGATCACGGTGAACGCATTTCCGCCCGCGGCCTGACACCGGGTCTGCTACAAGTACTCAGCCAAGTTTACAATGCGCTACGCCGATTAGGTTATGTTTGTTATTGATATATAGGTCAGAAATACTTTCACTGACTCAAAACAAATCACACGGTAGTGATAAGTCATACATAAGACCGACTAGACAGCTATAACTAACCCAGCGTCCCAGCCTTCAGCGGAGATGTGTTCGCCACGATTATCGGTGACATGGCTGACTTTAAGCAAGCCCAACTCAAAAACAGTAAAACTTAGAAACGTATAATTTTGACACGATGTTCAGTAAATAGTCTTCTTTCAATAGATGTGTTTTTAAGGCCGCACTTCGAATAACATAAAAAGTAGTTAGCTTAGTAAGTAAAATTAAGTTCTTTCGTTATAATGTTTACCAATGGTTACGTTAATTACGTTAATTTTTAACAATGAATGGTCTTATGAAGTACAAAACTAAAAATAGTCCATGGAGATAGCTCCAAAAAGAGCCATAATATTTCAGTGCTGGATACTGGTCTAAAAGTTTTTTACACTGCTTCTACATCAAATGGTATGTACAAAACCACCGGGAGACACTCTCTCAATAGTCCGGATCACCCCCATATGACGTCATCAAAATGGCGGCCAACCAAATTTGCAGTGTTTTAGTTAAATACTTATTACTGCCCACCAAGTCAACCAATTTTGACTTTTAATGTGTCGTTTTGTAGGTATTGAAATTCTGCAACTGTTAATACCCTTAAAATACCCATACTCTTTTTGATGATCGAGTCAAAAATGGTAAGCGATCAAACTTTGCATTAAAATCATATTACTGAAAACAAAAAATGCAGTAACTCCCGATCCACTCGACCTTTTGAGGTCTGGTTTGTGGCTAATTGCTCAAAATACAAAGCCCTTCAAAATGATATGTCATATGACGTAGCCCAATGCAGTTTTTCTGACGACCTCTACTAGGGACGTCCCTAAAGGAAGTCTTGGAAAAACCTTCATTGGATTACGTCATATGATACATCATTTTGAAGGGCTTTGCATTCTGAGGAATTTGCCACAAACCCGACCTCAAAAGGTTAAGTGGATCGGTAGTTATTGCATTTTTTGTTTTCAGCAATATGATTTTAATTTAAAGTTTGATTGCCTGCCATTTTTGACTCGATCATCCTTTTGAGGCCGGGTTTGCGGCATTGTTCTCTATTCTTCGAGCCCGTTAATTTGATGTACATATTGACCTATGCTTACATTTAAGATTTTCTTCTGACTCCTTGTGGACCGTCCCCCTTGAAGGTCCAAGGATACCAAGTACTTTAGGAAGTAGTCTTAGTCACTCAAAATAAATTTGTAAAGTTTTAGTTTTGTTAAATCGTTTCAAGACTTTTTCCACTCTGTATATGAAATATTATAGCAAAAATTAATGAAAAACACCAATTATTTTATTAAATTATTATTTATAAAAAAGAGTATGGGTATTTTAAAGGTATTAACAGTTGCAGAATTTCAATACCTACAAAACGACACATTAAAAGTAAAAATTGGTTGACTTGGTGGGCAGTAATAAGTATAATTAAAACACTGCAAATTTGGTTGGCCGCCATTTTGATGACGTCATATGGGGGTGATCCGGACTATTGAGAGAGTGTCTCCCGGCGGTTTTGTACATACCATTTGATGTAGAAGCAGTGTAAAAAACTTTTAGACCAGTATCCAGCACTGAAATATTTTTTTGCTATCTCCACGGACTAAAAAAAGAAATAATGAAGAAGCTGACTCAACCGTCAAAGTACAAACCAAGTGTCCAAGTTAACATGTGGTTTTGCATTGCAGCCAGTTACTTAATTGCCGGAAGGTAGGCTACTATACTATAATAAAAACGATAATTTTTTTATTGTACTTTGTATTAGTGATTATGAATATTTAGATAAATAAAAGTAAAGTAAATGGATAATACAACTAAGCACTTTTACTTTCTCCCCCTATACCATAGTATATGGAGAAAGTATTGTTTTCGTCAAAATTTTCGAATTTGAGTTGTTGGTGGATTTATCCATTTTGGTTCCCCCTGAGTCCAAAAAAGTGGTTTTCGGAGTGATGTCTGTGTGTGTGTGTGTGTGTGTGTGTGTGTGTATGTGTGTCAGGATGTATACAGAGCTAGAGAATGCCCCAATGGCCCGATTTTGGTGAAATTTGGTACGTAGGTCCAAACCCACGATAATTCCAGGCGTTTTTTTCATTTTTTTGAATTTTTGATTTTTAAGGGTAGTTTACCCCCAAAAACCCTCAAAAATCGTAAAAAATCAAAATTTCCCAAAAACGGCTCTAACGATTTTGATTAAAATTTTGTGGTTTATTAAGCTTAAAATGGTGAATAAAATGACACCATCCGCATCTCCGAGAAAATGCGCGTTCAAAAGTTATGGAGTAAAAAGTGTTTCAAAAATCAATTTTTTGAATTTTCAAAATAGCTGTTGTATCGAAATAAATTTTACTTATCACCATTAAATCAAGCTCAAAAAACTTAATAATCTAGTATTTTAAATTATTGCTCTACGTCAAGTGGTTGCGGAGAAAATTCAATTTTTCGTTTAGCGGTAAACGCAGTACGTTGTTAAAAGTCACAGACGCGCATAGGGTCAAACGAGCGCTGCTCAGCTGGTAGCTATCCGACTGAGTCATCAAGACATTAATGTTTAAAGCTTTTAACATCTTTTTTTATATTGTTGGGAGAAAGTATGTGTCAGTTAACTGATACCGTTTATTTAGAGTTGCTATAAGTTCACCACATGTGATCTACATAACATGTGCGCTAGGCCTATACGTGATCTAGTGGCTAATCCATGATGAAATGTACTGTATTAATAACATTTTTAAAATATTAACCTACCTACCTATTACCGACTTAGTACATTAAAGTTAAGTGTTCAGACGAGAGTGTACCATTTCAACACGAAATAAAGATAATGAAAACTTAGATAGCAACAGTAATAGGCCTATAAAAACTAACCAAATTTTTAAAAGTTGGTGTATGCATTGTACTTCACGATGCAAAAGAAATTCTCATTAAATATTAATGATAATAAGAGAGATGAAAGTTGGTACATTGGCCAAACTGTTGTTTTTAATAAAAATTAATTGGCGATTTAGTATTGTTTTCCAAAACGATGGGTCAAGAAATGACATTAAACTGCTATTTTTAACACTTAAATTTCAAAAACTTCTCGGGGGAGGGCCCCCGAACTCCCCGCCGGTCTGGCCCGCCGATCGGGGGGGAGGGGGGCGCAGACCCCCCGGTTAGCCCCCCCCTTGTTAATGTTCTAGATCCGCCACTGCTACAAGTTAGGTTCTATTAATTTTTGCCCCCCAGTCTACACAATTAAACATAATTAAATGTTTATTTATTTTTGTGGGGAATTTTACCCCATGTAGACGTAATTTTACAACTACTATAATATTTTACTCAGAACCTCCACTTTGCACATAGACATATCTTGCACAGTACCAATATCAATTAAATTATCAAACTTAAAAATTATCATGATGATTTTCAATATCACTTATTCTTCTTTTGACTGTGAGTCGGAACGAATTGCTATATCAAGCAACTGATTGTTTTACTTTGATTGTTATTTACTGGCCTGGTCCTACGGCTAAAACATACGTCCTTTGATGTGCATGGTAATTTTAATATTTTAACCATTATTTAACATACTTTTGTTAGTAACTACTGTATTATTGTATTTAGAAGCTTGAAGTTTTTTTATTTGCCTTGACAGTAATTTTTTAGGAAATTAGGTATATTTAAAAGTTTTACACCATTAAAAACTGAAATGAAGGAATTGCAATGAATGCCAATATTACATTATGTATTTATCATTGTATGTTCAATATTACTGGATCGTTATGTTATTCCCTGGAATTTCAACATAACTAATTGAAGGATAGTAACTGAATAGTATTTTTGTAAATAAAGGGGGTTTTTGGCAAGTTTTATCCACTTTGTTAAGATTTCCAATTATTTTGTGTTAATGGAATTTTTCATTGTTTTCGATGATCTACTGCACATTTTTTATGCAATTAATCCATTTAATTTTTTCATATATTTATTTATACGTATTTTATAATTTTAAGTAAATACGTATACAACAACATAATAAATTTATTCACAGCTCCATTAACCTAGCTTATAGAATTCGGGGGAATTAGGGTGGGGGTTTGGGAAAAGAGTCTCTGAAAACGAGCCGTAGGCGAATATATTTTCATTCCTTAGATTGAGTTAGTTGCATAAGTTCAAATTTAGGTTATTTCTGCAGTCGTGGGAGTTAATTTATGTTATAAATAAATGACAAACTCATTTATTTTGCTATTTTGCTCATTTACAAACTCTTATATTTATATGTATTCTGTTCATTATATGCGACTTAAACAACAATTAACGAATTTCTGGGCAACCCCTGAGGGGGCATGGGGGCGGAGCCCCATCGAGCCGTAGGCGAGTCTATAATATATACAGCCCCATGTGTAACTGACTGACTGACTGACTCACTCACTGATGATCTTAAATTCCTGAAGCGACCGTTTAAGCTAGAGACTTGAAATTTGGCATGGATATTCTTAGAGATGTTTCAATTTAGGGAAAATCATAAAACTACAATTTTTTATACTTTAAAACTATAAAAAAGGTAAAAAATATAGATTTGTCGGTAACGTAGTTCAGCCGTATCAGCGTGGTATCGTAGATCACTTTGCAGGTTTAGTTCTCGCTCGTTTTTAAATGATTTATTTCAACTACACCCGTGCTTGATACAAACATCGTATTCTTTGAAAGATAATCATTAATTTAACTTGAACGATGGTATATCGCTGTATTGAGAGCGGCTATTTTACTATGGGAATATTCGCTTTGATTCATACAGCAATAATGCCCAATCTGTAATTAATGCAGCATGTGCGCTATCTTGAAAGTTTACCAATGGAGAATTTTCTTCTACTACGGATGAAATTCCCATTTCGGGTGACAGTTTACACAGTCATTTTCATTTACTGATTTAGTGATGTTCAGTTAACAAGTTTAGTTCTCGTACTTATATTATTGAACAAATTTAACTACACTCCAGTAAGTTTGAGTTAGTGATGTTCAGTTGACAGGTTTAGTTCTCGTACTTATATTACTGAACAAATTTAATTACACTCCAGTAAGTTTGAGTTCCTACGCATTCATGAAATAAGATGTTTTATAAATTATTCTATTTCGTAACGTAACGATTCTTGCGTAACTTTTCCAAGGCAAATTTCTCGTAGGAATCTATAATATATACAGCCCCATGTGTAACTGACTGACTGATGTATATAAAAGTTCTGACAAAACCGTTCAAGCTAGGGACTTGAAATTTGGCATCCTCTTAGCTTACATGATTAACATTCATTAAAAAATCTAAAAACTAGCAATTTTTCATTTTTAATATATAAAAAAGGTAAAAAATATAGATTTGTCGGTAACGTAGTTCAGCCGTGTGAGCATATATCACCGCTTGGGTAACGTAGATCACGTTAGTTCTCGCTCGTGTTTAAATGAGATCTTTCAATTACACCCGTGTTTGCAATTATCACAGTATTAGTATTTGAATTTTGAATATGTGTAGTGTTCAATTTTAATTGATGTAGTTTTACTGTATGGAGAGTGGGTCGTCTTACCAGGGTGTACCCACTATGATTCCTACAGTAATAAAGCCCAGTGTATAGGTAATGCTGCATGTGCGCTAGCATGGAAGTTCGTTAATGGTGAATTTTCATCTCCTATCTTTTTATTAATTATTAATTTTCTTCCTATCAACTTGAACGACGGTATGTTGCTGTATTGAGAGCGGCTATTTTACCATGGGAATATTCGCTTTGATTCATACAGCAATAATGCCCAATTTGTAACCAATGCAGCATGTGCGCTAGCTTGTAAGTTTACCAATGGAGAATTTTCTTCTACTATGGATGAAATTCCCATTTCGGGTGACAGTTTACACAGACATTTTCATTTACTGTTTTAGTGATGTTCAGTTAACAGGTTTAGTTCTCGTACTTATATTATTGGAAAATTTAACTACACTCCAGTAAGTTTGAGTTACTATCGCATTCATGAAATAAGATGTTTTATAACATTTTCTATTTCGTAACGATTCTTGCGTAGCTTTTCCAAGGCAATTGTCTCGTAGGAATATAATTTTAATCCTATTATGGATATTCGAAAACCAATATTTCGACAAATTGGCGTATTTCCTTCCGTCAATTTTCAGGTCATAGAATTGTTATGTTATGTGTTAGATATTTACAATTGTTTTAGCTCATTTTTAGATGTAACGACCACAAATTCCTACAAGACATGTAAAGTTATTTCAGTTTTCATGCTCTAGCGGCAAAAACGGTTGGCTTCTAAATTATTTGAGACGATTTTAGGGAATATATTTCATTTTACTATCTAAGTCGATACACAGAGATTGAAGAAGGGAGTTGTATTTCTAATTCAAGTTTTTATTGCTCTTTCATATACTGCAAAACATTTTATTTAATTTAGCTCTATGTTGCTGAATTTTGAATTTTGCTTCCCCATAAGCTTAAAGATTGTATTATAAGTACTATAAGTACTTATAGTATAAGTAGTATAACTTTATAGTTATACTTATAGTATAAGTAGTATTGTATTATAAGTACTAAGATTGTATTATTATTACCTTAGCTTGACAGCAATATTTAAAGCAAATTCACTGTATTTAGAAGTATAACAGTCTAAAAAAATTGAACTTAAAAGTAATTCATAATCAATGCCGGAAATATTGTGTGTCTTTATTTAACGTTTTGTTGATCCTTAACCTTCCAGTATGTATTTTTAATGTTTACTTATTTATTTATATGAGGGGTTTACCATATGTAGACGTGATTTTTTCATGATCTTAGTAAAATTGTAATTAATGCCAGCTAATATTATGTGATTTATCTGTTGATTATGAACTTATTTCTCTGTTACGTTTACTTTAAAGTATAGATTGTTTGTGAATAAGTGACATAAATCAAACTTTTAGACCTTTCACTTTTTGTCGTATCTCAAATCGTTATTTTAAGAACGATATGCAACTTTTATTATTACTGAAATTTTATATAACTTGTTAGTTGAACTAACTACAGTTATATTGTATTTGAAGTTCGAATTTTGCATTCACTGAACTTGTAAAATATCTCTGTAACTTCAACAGAATTTAAGGGAAGTATATAATATTTAAAGTTGTTCATTTAATAATTGCTGATTTTGAAAGATGAAATTGTTGTCGTTTCTTTGTATGGTAAATATATGATTCCTGAGTTTCTTGGCCTCCCCGTGGCGGAACTGAAGCATCTTAGCCTATACTATATATTTTTTAAAATTCAAATATCTTTCACGTATTATTAATTTACGTAACTTTGTTACGTATATTAATAATACGTTCTTTTGTTTTATTTCTCTTCTATTAAATTCAACGATCCTTCATATAAACTTATAATACGTTCTTTTGTTTTATTTCTCTTCTATTAAATTCAACGATCCTTCATATAAACTTATAATTTTATTCCACTTTTATCTTTTCAGGAACACTTATTACCTCAATCATGTCCAATCATAATCGTATCTCAAACTTTTTACACAACAATTTATTAACATGACTATTTACATAGTTCATTAATATTTTACAACTCCATTATATTTTTTAACGAATCAAGGGGAACTAGGGAGTGGAATTAAACCATGAGCCGTGGGCAATTTTCCAAAGCTTATTATTATCAATTGTGAGTAGTGTGTATTGGCGGCTTCTGTTACTGCCATGGGAGTTGAGTCCTCAACTAGCCTGTTCATTGTATGAGGTTTTGACAGTAATTTACGGCATTGGGGCAACTAATTATTGGGTTGGACCCTCCATCCAGCTGAACACCTAGAATATTTACATAAATAATTATTATTTCACAACTCAATTTTTTTAAACTATTTACTGAGAAGGGGTATTAAAACCGATTCATAGGAGATTATCAAAGCTTTTTACTATTGATTATGAATTGTGTGTATTAAACGGTTTGGTTACTGTCTTGGCTGTCCAGTTCTGTAGAACTAAACTATTTCAAAGTTGACTTTTTATTAATTCAAACTAGGGGGCATGGGGGCGGAGCCCCCATCGAGCCGTAGGCGAGTCTATAATATATACAGCCCCATGTGTAACTGACTGACTGATGTATATAAAAGTTCTGACAAAACCGTTGAAGCTAGGGACTTGAAATTTGGCATCCTCTTAGCTTACATGATTAACATTCATAAAAAAATCTAAAAACTAGCAATTTTTCATTTTTAATATATGAAAAAGGTAAAAAATATAGATTTGTCGGTAATGTAGTTCAGCCGTGTGAGCATATATCACCGCCTGGGTAACGTAGATCACGTTAGTTCTCGCCCGTGTTCAAATGAGATCTTTCAACTACACCCATGTTTGCAATTATCACAGTATTAGTTTTTGAATATGTGTAGTATTCACTTTTAATTGTTTTATTGAAGTTTTACTGTATGGAGAGTGGGTCGTCTCACCAGGGTGTACCCGCTATGATTCCTTCAGTATTAAAGCCCAGTGTATAGGTAATGCTGCATGTGCGCCAGCATGGAAGTTCGTTAATGGTGAATTTTCATCTCTTATCTTTTTATTTATCAGCCTTATGTGTAACTGAATGACTGACTCACTTATATGGGATAGAAATGTTTATCAACTTCCAATTCAGATAGTGAACCAAAATTTGGTATACTGATAGGATTAAATGTAAAAATAAGGGAATAATACTAAAGTTGAACATTTATTTGTTTAAGTATAAAAAATTTTGCATTATAAGCTTAGTTTCTCGCCATGGTTAGAAGTAACCTTAAAAATGTAGTTCCAAACTTGGCCACTGGAGTGCTGCCAAGTTGCGACTTAGTTCTCGTCTTTATTTATTTGAACTGTCGCAATTACATCATCATCATGTGATGTCCATAAGCATTGTTATGACTTGACTGACTTGCGACTTAGATCTCGTACATAGGTGACCAGGTTTGATTCTCGTACTTATTTATTTCGTTGAACAAATTTCTTTACATTCAGTTAATTTTCATTCTAGTCGAAACTGTTTGCAAGAATGAGATAAGGTGTCTCATGATGTAAAGATGATCTCAAAATTTTTAGAAATATCAGGACCCTAAACGATTGTGACAAATTACAGCAAGATATAGATTCACTAGTTGCTTGGGGCGAAAACAATTTGAAATTCAATGTAAAAAAATGTGCTGTAATGACATACACGAGGAAAACTTCCAACAAAATTATTACATTTAACTATAAAATGGGGAATGAATTTTTGATTAGGAGTTCAACTATTAAGGATTTGGGGATAATATTTGATTCAAAATTTTCTTTTGGGGACCATATTTTCTCACTTTGTAAGTCAGCATATTCAGTATTGGGTTTTATCAAACGTTCAAGCACTTTTTTACACAATCCAAATTCGCTAAAACTTCTGTTTTTCTCTCTTGTCAGATCAAAGCTTGAATATATGGCATTAGTATGGAATCCACATATAACGTATTTATCAGAAATGATTGAAAATATTCAAAACAAATTCATACGTTTTTTACATTTAAAGACTTTTGGTGTCTATCCCGTTTTTGTTCCTTATAACGACCTGTTAAATATATTTAATATTCCTAGCCTTTTTAAAAGACGCAAATTGATCAGTTTGATATATCTCCATAAGCTGGTGAATGGGGCGCTGGATGACAGCAATCTCTTATCTCACTTGGACTTTGCTGCCCCCCGGCCTGGCTCTCGCAGCAGACTGTTATTTGCCGTCCGGTTTTCAAGGACCAATATTGGTTATTATTCACCGTTGAATACAATGTACAGATTGTACAACAACTTGCCTCACTCAATCGACATTTTTAATGATTCTTTTTTCTGTTTCAAAAAACGTTTATTGTCAGTAAATATAGATTAACATAATTTTGTTCATTAATTATTTATATTTGATCAAACTTTAGATTATACTGTTTTCAGAGTAATATTATTGTTATTGTTGTAAACTAAATTGTTATTATGACTTGTTATTGATTGAAATATTTATATTTTGTTACATGTTATTAATTTTATTTATGTTATTTTGCTTCAGCAACTGCATTGATGGACTATGTGTATAAGAAAAAAAACTCTAGTATGTTTTCTCTCTGTTAAATTTGTGTTATCTAGTTTTAATGCTATGATGTAATTGGCTCCGGCTGTATTGTAGCATTGTAAAAATTGAATAAATAAATAAATAAATAAATAAATAAATAAGACTCTAAGGAAAGGCTTAGTGCTCTCCATAGAATTCTCATGTTATTGATATTTCGCAATACCACACCATATTTACCAGATAGTGTTCAAGTGAAGTTCGGTTTTCCGATCTGTCAAATTTAAACATAAGCATTTAATTTAGCATTTTGTTTTAAACTTCACATGCAACTCGATTAAAGTTACATTAGTAGTACCATTGACTTTGTACACTACGTGAGTAGACTTCTCATAGCATGTTAGTGTACATAGTCAATGGTAGTACCTTGTTTTAACTAAATCTCTATTATACTGAGTGGACCCAGATCACCTGTACACCCATTTTAAAATGTACAGAGCTTATTTTAACAAAAACCAAGTGATCCATCATTGATAAACCGGCGACAGTGAAATTAATGGACAGGATGTACCGGAAGTCACCTTTCCAGAGTAGAAGTCACTAATTTTAAGTCAAACCCGTACCATATTTACTTCAAATAAATATACTTCAAATAAATATATTTCCGACTGTCTGAGGTAAATTTGCAATGCTAATTATTATTTGGCATAATTTTTTAGTAACTAATGTAATATTGTATTTAGAAGCTTGAAGTTTTGTATTCATTTTGCTTGACACTGATTTTAAAAGGAAACTATCTAAATTTAGAAGTTAAACATCCTAAAAAAAAAGAAATGATACTTTTATGCCAGATAATAATATGTATTTTTCTTTAACCTGTTGATTATGAATGGATTTATCCGTTGAACATAATACTATATTATATTCTTAGTAAATTAGTGGCATTAAAACTTTGGACTTTTCACTTTTTGTCGTATCGTTAACCCTCAAGACCGATTCGCAACTTTTATTATTACTCCGTTTCATATACTGTAGTTTAGTAAGTCTAACTGCAGTTACGTTTGAATTTTGCATTCACTGAATTCGTACAATATTCTCTGGCCCAAGAAGGCACACACATGCCCTAATCAAAATAGTGAGAGTATCAAACAAAGTTAACAATTTCATTTTTAAACAAAACGGGAATATCTTAAATGTTTTAGACTTGGTCAACTACAAACTAATTTAGCGAACACAACGAAGGGGTATGGGGGTGAGCCCTCAACTGGCCTATTGAATGCTTGAAATTTTTATATCAGTTAACAATTTGAGGCAACCAATAAGGGGGCAAGAGGCTGGAGCCTCCATCCAGCACAATACATAGAATATTTAAATGGTTGATTATTAATTCACATCTCTAAATTCTTATACTAATGAAGGAGCATTATGAAAGAATTTTAAAATAAAGCTATAGGAACATTAAAAGTTTTTATCAATATTAATTTGAGTAGTGTGTTAGCCGATGTTGTTACTGACCCTGCTGTTCAGTACTTCGGCAGAAATAGCCTGTTTAAAACATGGGTATTTTGTTATTTTACGAATTCTAGGCATCTTGTAAGGGGGCATGGGGGCGGAGCCCCCATCGAGCCGTAGGCGAGTCTATAATATATACAGCCGCATGTGTAACTGACTGACTGACTGACTCACTCACTGATGATCTTAAATTCCTGAAGCGACCGTTTAAGATAGAGACTTGAAATTTGGCATGGACATTCTTTGAGATGTTTCAATTTAGGGAAAATCATAAAACTACGATTTTTTTACTTTTAAACTATAAAAAAGGTTAAAAAATATAGATTTGTCGGTAACGTAGTTCAGCCGTATCAGCGTATATCACCGTTTGGGTAACGTAGATCACTTTGCACGTTTAGTTCTCGCTCGTGTTTAATTGATCTCTTTCAACTACACCCGTGTTTGATACAAATATTGTATTTCATTTAAACATGAACATCTCTATGTAGACTACGGAGTTTCGATGCGTTGAGAGCGGGTTATTTCACCAGGGTAATACTCGCTTTGATTTATACAGTATTATGCCCAAAAACTACAAATTTTCAACTTTCAAATTAGAAAAATACCGAGGTGTCGGTAAGGAAGTACGTTGGTTCTTAAAGATATCGCTTGGAGCGCTATTATAGTCGCTTAGTTCTCGCTTGTATTTAAATGATGTCTTTTAACTACACCTCTTCCTGATAATTAGTCTCAATTGGGTGCATAGTTTTTTGCGTATGGTTTTCCTTCTGATTGCTGAATTATTATTGAAAATGAAGCTTACTGAATCGAAAGAGTATTTTTACATTTAGGTGATGTCCGCTTTGATTTCTATAGTAACTTTAAATTAAGGTCGCTTAATTCTCGGTTGTATTTAAATTATGTCTTTTAACCACACCTGTTCGTGACAGTTTTGCAGAGCAGTAATCTTAAACGTTATATAAACTACGTTAGTGCAAATTTCAGTTTACAGTATATTGTAATATAGCTGTAACTGTAATATAACATTTGTTTTAAGGATGGTGAAATAAATTTAATGCACGTCCTCCAAAGTAATACGAAAATGTTGATTGAAATGTGAGGTTCTCGTTTCGTTTTATTTAAATTCATTTGTTCATATTGGCTATTGCTATTACTCTTGTCTTTTGAGAGACGAATGAGCGTAGTGCTGGAATACTTTGTTACAATATTATATTATTAATTTTATCATTACTATGGTGAGCTCTACGAAGCTTGTGCGAATACTTTAAACATATTATTTTAGTACTGCATATTTTTTGCTGCAGTAACGCCCGTAAAGTAAATGATTAATTGCTAAAAATATTTTAGGTCTTACTACATTTTCTAGACTTTAGACTTCTCATGCTGGAAAATTTCTTGTAGGTTTTCGCACTAAAAAAACCTAATACAGTAATTATTCTTAATTTTCTACTATTTGTATGCTGTCTCTCTATATGAATCCCCAGATTGAATATAACGCTTCAGTTGATAGTTCTGGTGCAGTTTTACTTTGAAGGTTGAACGTGTCCCAACACGTTTGGCATCCGGTCTTTGACCTATTTGCTGCCGTCCAATCAGGCTTAGATTTTAGTTTAGGAAACGAATGAACATATCAAGTTATAGAACGATTGAAGTTTCCATTCTTACCTTGGCTAACGTTTACCTACTTCCGACGTTTTTTAAAACCATCTACATATCTGATGACCCATCAGGCTGGGAAATATTATAATAACCAATTGAATTAAACTCAATAGTAATTTTTCTCGCTGCCACTTTGTCCGTCAAACTTCCTCAATGCAGTGCTCTCACCTTAAGTCTCGATTAACCCTATTATTGTTGTAATTTTAAACTATTCTATACTTATCAATTATTGTAACTCTTTCAGTATATTTTAATTTAACCGATAATCCTTTTTTGGCTATTATTTTACAATTGGTTTTTTTACTACCATTGGTTGAAAATGCATAATGTACGCCGATTTTATGGTTCTTAAGTTGCAACTTTCTTCATTTTAAGACTATATAAAGACTTTAAGACTTCATGATTATAATACCTAATACCCTGTGATCTATTACATACTACTAGGGCTCAATTTTTATTAATTTTCTGAACTAATATATATAACATTTAAAATTGTTAAACTAATTGCTGATTTTGAATGATAAAATTGTTATCGTTTCTCTATATGGTACATATGTGATTCCTGCGTTTCTTGGCCACCCCGTGGCGGAACTAAAGCATCTTAGCCTATACCATTTTTTAAAATTTCAAATATCTTGATTTTGTCCCGTTTTTCTTCTATTACATACAACGATCCTCTATATAAACTTATAATTTTATTCCACTTTTATCTTTTCAGAATACAGCTATTATTACCTCAATCATGTGCAATCATAATCGTATCTCCAAATTTGTACACAACAACTTTTGAGCATGACTATTTACATAGTTCATCAATATTTCACAACTCCATTATATTTTTTTACGAATTAAGGGGGAGTGGGATTATACCATGAGCCATGAGCAAATTTCAAAGCTTATTATTATTTATTGTGAGTAGTGTGTATTGGCGGCTTCTGTTACTGCCGTTGGAGTTGAGCACTCAACTAGCCTGTTCATTGTATGAGGTTTTGACAGTAATTTACGGAATTGGGGCAACCTGGGTTGGACCCTCCATCAAGCATAACACCTAGAATATTTACATAAATAATATTTATCTCACAGCTCAATTTTTTTAAACTATTTACTAAGGAGGAGTATTAAAACCTACTAATAGGAGATTATTAAAGCATTTTTTACTATTGATTGTGAATTTAGAGTATTAGATAGTTTTGTTACTAGCTTGGCTGTCCAGATCGTGTGTGGAACTAAACTATTTCAAACTTGACTTTTTATTAATTCAAACTAGGGGGCAACTCCTAAGGGGGCATGGGGGCGGAGCCCCCATCGAGCCGTAGGCGAGTCTATAATATATACAGCCCCATGTGTAACTGACTGACTCACTGATGATCTTAAAGTCCTGAAGCGACCGTTTAAGATAGAGACTTGAAATTTGGCATGGACATTCTTTGAGATGTTTCAATTTAGGGAAAATCATAAAACTACAACTTTTTTACTTTTAAACTATAAAAAAGGTTCAAAATATAGATTTGTCGGTAACGTAGTTCAGCCGTATCAGCGTATATCACCGCGTGGTATCGTAGATCACTCTGCAGGTTTAGTTCTCGCTCATGTTTAAATGATCTCTTTCAATTACACCCGTGTATGATACCATTATTGAATTACGTTAGCATGAATGTCTTGATTAGACGACGGTGTTTTTCTGCATAGAGAGCGGGTTATTTCAGCAATTCTCGCTTTGTTCTATACAGTATTAATGCCCAAAAACTAAAAATTTTCAGCTTTCAAATTATAAATAATTCTCAAAAGACGAGGTGTCGTAAGGAAGTACGTTGGTTCTTAGAGATGTCGCTTGGAGCGCTATTATAGTCGCTTAGTTCTCGCTTGTATTTAAATGATATCTTTTAACTACACCTCTTCCCGATAAGTAATCTCGATTGGGCGCACAGTTGTTTGAGTATGGTTGTCCCTCTGATTGCTGTGTTATTATTGAAAATGAATTTACTGAATCGAAAGCGTATCTTTACATTCAGGTGATGTCCGCTTTAATTTCTATATTAATTGCTAAAAATATATTAGGTCTTAATACATTTTCTAGACTTTAGTTTTCTCATGCTGGAAAATTTCTTGTAGATTTTCGCACAAAAATTACCTAATACAGTAATTTTAACTTAATTTTCTACTATTTGTATGCTGTCTCTCTATATGAATCCCCAGATTGAATATAGCGCTTCAGTTGATAGTTCTGGTACAGTTTTACTTTGAAGAGTTGAACGTGTCCCAACACGTCTGACATCCGGTCTTTGACCTATTTGCTGCTGTCCAATCAGGCTTAAATTTTAGTTTAGGAATCGATTGAACATATTAAGTTATAGAACAATTGAACTTTCCATTCTTACCTTCGCTAACATTTACCTACTTCCTACGTTTTTTTAAGACCATCTACATATCTGATGACCCATCAGGCTGAGAAATATTAAACTAACCAATTGAATTAAACTCAATAGTAATTTTTCTCGCTGCCACTTTGTCCGTCAAACTTCCTCAATGCAGTGCTCTCACACAAAGTCTCGATTAACCCTATTATTGTTGTAATTGAAAACTATTCTATGCTTATCAATTATTGTAACTCTTTCAGTATATTTTAATTTAATCAATAATCCTTTTTTTGGCTATTATTTCACAATTGGTTTTTTTTTTACTACCATTGGTTGAAAATGCATAATGTACGCCGATTTTATGGTTCTTAAGTTGCAATTTTCTTCATTTTAAGACTATATAAAGACTTTAAGACTTCATGATTGTAGTACTTTATACCCTGTGAGCTATTACATACTACAAGGGCTCTATTTTTATTAATTTTCTGAAGTAATATGTATATAACATTTAAAACTGTTAAATTAATAATTGCTGATTTTGAATGATAAAATTGTTATCGTTTCTCTATATGGTACCTATATGATTCCTGCGTTTCTTGGCCACCCCTTGGCGGAACTGAAGCATCTTAGCCTAAACCATTTTTTTTAAAAATTTCAAATATCTTGATTTTGTGCCTTTTTTCTTCTAATACATACAACGATCCTCTATATAAACTTATAATTTTATTCCACTTTTATCTTTTCAGAATACAGCGATTACCTCAATCACGTGCAATCATAATCGTATCTCCTAATTTTTACACAACAACTATCTTGACCTAAACTATACTTTTAAACAAATTTCAACTTATTTTGCAACTCATAAAATACAACCTATTTCAATGAAAATTCATAACTCTTATTCCACTCCCATTCTTTCCACAGCGCCTTAATTAAAGTTATATACCACTAGAACTTTAACAAAGGCCACAACTATAACTAGAACATTTATTTAATAACTTTATTTAATAACTATTATTTCACAACTCTCAATTTCATATTTTAACAAACAGTAAAATGTTTTCTAATAGTAGGGGTCTTTCGCGGATCCACCCCGTTTTTATTATTTTCCTTTAATTTTGTTTTCATGTTATTTGATTATTGTTTTCGCTCATTGATTTAAATTTTATTCGTTGTTTCTTTGATTTAAACCTTTGTAATCTATTTCCTGAAGTTTTTAATTTCTCATTTGAGTTGGGTAAGGCAGGGGATTATGTCACTTCTTCCACGATTGCAACTCCAAAACTGGCTAAGTAACAGAGAAACATTTATTATTGTAATTACCACTACTAATTATATTCATAGCAACAACCACAACTACATTTAAACTCTTTGTTTTAAACTTCTTTTCATTAAACACAGCAACAATCATCTTGACTTAAATTACATTTTTGTACTTACAAATATGTTTCTTTTGCCTTTTTTAGTAAAACCTACTTAAATTGAAGCTGAAATATTTATTTCACTTCTTTTTTCATGATACGTCAATTAATTCAGTCATATTCGTATAAAAAAATTTTCTACAATACCGATATTGAGCATAATACCTAGATTATTTACATAGTTAATTATCATTTCACAACTATCAATTATATTTTTTTACGAATTAAGATGAATTAGGAAGGGGGTTTAAAAACCGTAGACGATTTTTAAAGCGTTTTATTATTATTGATTGTGAGTAGTGTGTATAAGACACTTTTGTTACTGTCTTGGCTGACCCGTTCTTCGGTTGGAACTAACCTGTTTAACGACTTGACTTCTTATTAATTTACGAATTTAGGGCAACCCCTAAGGGGCATGGGGCGAAGCCCCATCGAGCCATAGGCGAGTCTATAATATATACAGCCGCATGTGTAACTGACTCACTCACTTATGATATTAAAGTCCTGAAGCCACCGTTTAAGATAGAGACTTGAAATTTGGCATGGACATTCTTTGAGATGTTTCAATTTAGGAAAAATTATAAAACTACAACTTTTTTACTTTTAAACTATAAAAAAGGAAAAAAATATAGATTTGTCGGTAACGTAGTTCAGCCGTATCATCAGCGTATATCACCGCGTGGTATCGTAGATCACTTTGCAGGTTTAGTTCTCGCTCGTGTTTAAATGATTTCTTTCAACTACACCCGTGTTTGATATACTCATTGTATCCTTCGATGGATAGACTCTAATATATATTGTAAACTACGGCGTTATTTTGTATTGAGAGCGGGTTATTTCACCAGGGACCCAGGGTTATACTAGATAATATATACAGTGATAATTCCCTAATTTGTAGCTTATGCAGCATATGCGCTATCTTGAATGTTTACCAAAGGTGAATTTTCTTCTCCTACTATGAATTAATTTCCCATGGCGGGTGAATAGTCGCTTAGTTCTCGCTTGTATTTAAATCATGTCTTTTAACTACACCTGCTTCCTTGCTGTTGGCAACGTTAGTATCCCTCATATATAACAAACCGTTATCCATTTGACTTCAAAATAGCAATGAGATTATGCTGCATTGAAAGCTCGTTTCCTTTATATATTACACACATCATAAATATCGTATGTTTTAGGGAATTTTTAAATAACTGTTTAGCTGAACTAACATATTTAAATGTAGGTTCTCGTTTTGTTTCAATTTATTTTAGATTACTTATTCAAATTCACACGGGATTATTCTCCGCCGAACTTCGCATTGAATAGATTTTCTGTGAAGCTTGAGCCGTGATCTTAACGTAACATACTTCGATTACTTTGTACAATATTTAATAGATAGTTAATTATTGTCTTTTTGTTTTATTTATGTTCATTGTTTTATATTATATTTTTTACACACTTAAAATATGTTATATATATATTTAACTAATTTTGGGGGGATATAAGATATAAGATATAACGGGATATAAGGGATATATATTTATAACCAAAATTAGTTATAAATATATTTAAAATGATCCCATTGAAGGTTTTGATTATTTTAGGTGAGATATTGCTGTACATTACATATATAAATATTTGTTCATTTCCCCAAATGTTTTTTCTTTATACAAGAACCTAGATCTACTGTCTAAGGAGGCCTAATAATAAACAATTATTTTATAAGTTTTCGTAAGTCATGATTTGACAAAACCATTGTCAATATCAACACTCTTTATCTAAAATAAGTTTTTCCATTTTTATTGGTGAATTTACAGGCCGATTATTTTTATTATTATTACCACCATGCACCTATAGTTTTATTTTATCCAAGCAAGGCATTTTAGTTTACAGTTATTAATGTGAACTTTTGCATCGATTTGGAAATGTTTAGAATTTTTTTATTTATTTTCCTAAGTGGGGACAGTTTTTTATGAATTAAGAGACTAGGGAAAAAAGAAAAAAGCCATAAGCAATTTTCAAACTTTTTATTAGTATTAATTGTGAGTAAAGTTAAATTGGCAGTCCACTACTTCGGTGGTACTAACCAGTTTAATAATTTAGACTTAATTATTGATTAACAAGATTTTCTTAATTTTTATACGTTATTTCCTTTATTTGCGCTAAGTAACCAAGATGCGTGATCCCACAACTTTTTAACACATAAGTTTTGTTTTAACCGTTTCTCTACCTTTCAGGTTTAAATTTGTAGCATATTTGAACATTTGTAATGGCTAAGTTCTTTTCAAGTGAACAAATAATTTTTTTTACAAAAATGGACCTTTAAACACAATTAATTCAAATTTAATGATAATTCGATATTTTTGTACTTTTTTCATTGCACCAAGTTCTTAGTTGCGCGATGACGTAATGTCCCTCAACGATTCTTTTACCATTCTTTAAATATAAAAAAATTCTCACATATAAATTGAAGATAGTCTCGCAGCCTGTAAAAAGCTAAGATAATAATTATTTTATAATTGCTTTTTACTTTTAATCTCCAAGTAACACTATGTATCCCCCCAAATTAACACTAAGCTTTTATGAAATCTTGAACTTTGAGCTCTGGCATTCAAATTATAACTATGAAAGATATATCTATGACGTAACGACGACTCTAATTTGGGCTTTAACTACTCAGGGGCAACCCCTGAGGGGGCATGGGGGCGGAGCCCCCATCGAGCCGTAGGCGAGTCTAATAAACTATACAGCCCTATGTGTAACTGACTGACTGACTCACTTATATGGGATACGAATTTCTGACGTAACGGTTTAAGCTAGATACTTGAAATTTGGCATACGTCTAGCCTGAACGGTCAATGCTAAGTATAAAATCTTAAACTTGCAAATTTGTAGTTTTAACCTACTAAAGAAAATTCAAAATGGCGGACTTCCGAAATTGTAATTTTAGTTTTTTGGCTCTAGCGGCCAAACGCTTCGTCCTATCTAAAATCTGAGAACAATACTACGATAGGGAATTTAATTTTCTACAATTTCGGTCCTTTGACTTTTTATCGTATCTCGCACCGTTAAGCCTCCAGAGCGTTTTTAATGAAATGCCGTTTTCGGTTTTTGGGCTCTAGTGATTAAACGAATGGTCGTAAGAAATTTTTTATGGTTTATTTCGATAGATATTTTTAATATCTACAATTTTGCCCCTTATATATTTTGCCGTATCTCTACTCGTTTACTCACAAAATTCATTTTTCATTTTTTCCGGATTTTGTGAACGTAAGTAGTGGGAAAACACCGGTTCTGGTCCACTAGAAAAATCGTAATTTTAGTATTTCAGCTCTAGTGGCCTAACGGTTAGTCTTATCTGAAATATTAGAGCATATTACGATAGGGAATTGGATGATCTACAATTTTGGTCCTTTGACTTTTTGTCGTACATCGCACCGTTAACCCTCCAAACTGATTTTTGTGAAATTTATATTTAGATTTAGGGCCCTAGCGACTAAATGGTTTGTCCTACAAAAATGTTTAAATGACAACTTTTATAGATCTTTTTAATATCTACAATTTTGATTCACTCAAAATCACTCCTTTAGGACAACAGGAGGACGAGGTAGAGCACTACGTGACGAAGCGAATGGTCGGTGCAAGCGACGCCTGTTGGCGTCTCTTGGACTTTCCAATCTCCAAGTCAGAACCCACTGTCGAGTGTCTACCCGTTCATCTTGAAGGGAAGCAACACGTCTGTTTTCGACCGGAAGACTTGGTAGACGCGATCAGTAGAACGAGCTCTAAGTTGATATTGTACTTCAACAGACCTCCCGGCGAGATGTTTGACTCGGTTACTTACCAGTCTTTCTATGAGAATTATATTATACACGCCAAACGTCCAGCCATTCAACCTGTGTACGACCATCCTGACGGAAAGCACTTCGTCACGGCTCGCCAGCGTGGAGAGAAGGTGTGTAGGTTGTTTTGGATCCCGCCGAATCGCGGGGAGCTCTACTATCTTTGGATGCTCTTGATGTCGACACCTTGCCGAGGCTATAATGACCTCCTTTCACGCGGCGGACCTGAATGCCGCACATTCCAGGAAGTCTGTCGTCGTCTCGGCCTGGTGGAAGACGAACAAGAGTACCGCGAAGCGCTGCGCGAAGCCTCTAGTTTCATGGTTGGTCGGAGGCTCCGCTCCTTCTTCGTGCTCCTCTGCAACATGGGGGCTCCTGCAGCTATTCTGTGGGAGGCCTTCAAGAACTCCCTTTGCGAGGACCACTTAGACAGGAACCCTGCTGACCCTGAATTGGCCTTCAAACTGGCATTGATCGAGATCGATCGTGGTTTGCGTCGACAGGGATTATGTTTGGTCGATTGCGGACTCCCGGATGTGAGGGATGACACGACGGAATTGGGAAGGGAGCTGTTGGAATTCAGCGAGAACCAACAGCGGGCGATTGTCGAAGAATGGGAACCGCGACTGTCAGAAGACCAGAGCCGTGTTCTTCAATACGTACGTTCCCTTCTTCACAGGCAAGGCGCCCGCCAATCCTCAAGGGCCATCTTCCTAGACGGTCCTGGAGGTTATGGTAAGACCTCCCTTCTCCGTGCCATACTCGCGTATGTGCGAAGTTGTCGTCACGTCGCTCTTGCCGTCGCCAGTTCGGGTATCGCCGCCAGTAACATGCCGGGTGGTTCAACCGCGCATAGCATGTTCCGGCTTCCGCTCGACCTCGGTGACGGTACTGGCGTTTGGAACATCTCCAACGGTTCCCAGCGCGCAGAACTGATCAGAGCATCACAGCTCATCGTCTTTGACGAGGCCCCGATGACCCACCGTTACATTTTCGAGATCCTCGACCGATCTCTTCGGGATCTTATGAACTGTGACGAGCCATTCGGGGGAAAGATCTTTCTGTGCTCTGGGGATTTCCGTCAGATCGCACCCGTTGTTGTTAAAGCACGTACGCCATCCGACGTAGTGTGCGTTTCTCTTCGGGCTTCGCGTCTGTGGAGATCGTTCCGAGTTTTTACGCTGACGACACCGCACAGGACGAGCAGTTCCAGCGAATACTCTGAATTCCTCCTTCGTGTAGGAAACGGAACTGTTCCGTCAAAAACTTTCGGGGAGGGCAGACTGTGCGATAACCTTATCCCCTTGACAGGGGTGAGGTTTATCACGTGTCTGGATGCCCTAATTGAAAACATATTCCCTCTCGACGTACTCTGCGATCCCGATCAATGTTCTCGTCGTGCGATCATCTCAACTCTGAATGCGAACGTCACCGAGATGAACAATATCGTTTTGAATTCGGTCGAAGGTCGCCTTCATGAGTTGCGTAGCGCCGACACTGTGGACAAGGAGAACGATGACGAGCTCGGCGTCGAAGTCCCCCTGCTGAACCAGGCTACAGGCAAGGGTGTCCCTGATCACGTCCTACGTCTTAAGGTCGGATCAGTGTGTCTCATCATGAGGAACTTGAATATCGCCGACGGATTGGTTAACGGTACTAAAGTAATCGTGACGGCAATCTCAAACCGTCTGATTACTGTTAGACGCCCCCACGACACGGTACCTATCGGCATTCCCCGGATCGTCTTTAGATTTCCGTTAGTGGAAGGCTCGCCGTTATACGTCCGTCGACGTCAGTTCCCTCTGATGCTGGCATACTCTATGACCGGCCATAAAAGTCAAGGTCAGACTATCGACCGTGTCGGAGTCGACCTTCGCAGTGACTGTTTCACACACGGCCAATTGTACGTCCTGCTCAGTAGGGTTCGCAGCCCTGACGACATCGTTGTTCTTGTCCACCCTGATAGGGTATCGGAAGGAGTCGCCTACACGAAGAACATCGTGTTTGATGAACTTCTTCGTTAGTCCCAGATTTGACTAAGCAGTAGGCTAGGGGGTCTGCTTTATCAAAACTTCCCCGGCGGATTTTGACTACGGCAGTACGATAAGGGGCCTGCCTCATCAAAAGTCCCTGCTGTTTTTATTTTTGTTTTGAATTGTGTGTTTGATTTGTTTTTGGGTATGCAGCAGAGACAAGTGGAACTGCTTAACATACTACCCGGTGTGTTTTTAGATTTAAGATTTGAACTTATTTCGCAGAGGCGAGGGTAACTGCGTATCAACCTGCCCGGTGTGTTTTAGATTAAGGATTTGTAAATATTGTACATATGGTCTCTGGTTTCCCGGCCTCCCCGTGGCGAGACTGGATACGCCGAACTAATAATAGGTTCTGGCTAACTGACAGGGAAACAAATTAACTATACAACATGCAGTTTTATTTTTTTATTTTACTTTTACCAACTACTACAATTAAACTACTTCAACTACTACTTAAACTAAACTTTTACCAACTATACCTTAACTATCATAAACTACCTTACTACTTTAACTATCACACTTTACCTAAACTATAATTTACCTTACCTATGTTAACTACCTTACTACTTTAACCAACTGTACTTAAACTAAACTACAATTACTACTTAAACCTACTTACCTACTTACCCACTATTCCTCGTTCCTTACTCCATTACTATTCAAACTCGATTTATTTAACTATTCATCGTTTCTACGTATACTTCAATTTTCCTCCAAACTACTAACAACATTTTTCTCTGGGCATCGATTCTATTTATCAACTACTAATAATTCGGCGGAACCGGCCTGGGGGTATGGGGGCGGAGCCCCCATCGAGCCGTAGGCGAGTCTAAATTATATACTCCCGAATGTGTAACTGACTCATCGGGGTATCAGAAAATGTCGGTAAAGTAGATTAAGCGGTAAGTTTAGTTCTCGCTTGGGAGTTACTGAGTAGTAAGTGATATATGGGAGTTTGCAGTCACTTAGTGCCGTTGGATTCTATGACCGTGAGAGTTTCGTATATTTAAAATTTAACATCACGTGTCAGCTTGTTCCAATTTATGATGGCGTTTCAGTGTATTGCTGCTGGTACCTTCCACCAAGGTGACAGTCGCTTTCCTCCCGAAAGTAACAATGCTCAGTGCATGGCTAATTCAGCCTGTGCTTTGGCTTGGAACTTTTTGGGGGGAGCGTTCACTGGATCTACCATCGACGAGATCCTATTATCAGGAGATCGTCTGTACGTAAACTCCCGCTCTGAGAATGGTGTGTCTCATAGGTTTCTTCTTCCTGAGGAACTCTGTGCGTCATTTACCGTTATGAACGAGGACGTTACCATTGTGGAAACTTCCTTCGTCATGAATGATCTATATCCAATTAATTATGATTCTTTTGATGAAGCCGTACAATATCTGTCAGCTATCTTGGATGCTGAGTTAGCCGAACAGTCTGATAATGAAGGCTTTCTGTTCACTGGCCAACATGCAACAGTGGCTTTTTGGCATAGTCAAGGGTTACTGTTCGTGTTTGATTCTCATGCTGTCAACGCTGAACGTAAAAGAGATCTAAACCCTGACGCTAATCGGGCACGTCTATTTCAGTGTGACAACTCTCTGTCCCTGGCATATTTACTATTGGTAAATGCTTCGTTAGATGGGTGCCAGAGGGAATACAACATTACTAAGCTAAGCTTCGCTCGGCGAGCAAGTAGAGAATTAGTTGACCTTCCTTTGCAGATACCAGAGTTTGATGATGAATTGCACACTTTAAATCAAGAGGTTGTTATGTCCCCCTTTTCTAAGCAGATTAAGAGTAAAACATGTCGAGAAATACCTCAAAAGGCTAAGCGTGGGCGACCCAAGAGTCTCGACGACAACACTCGCGCTGAACAATTAAAGGCGGCAAAAAAACGTTATCGCGAGAAACACCCAGAAAAGCGAAAAGATGAAGCTGCTAGGCACAGGCAACGACACCCTGAGGTCAACAGGGCCGCTGTTGAACGATACTCTCAACAGCACCCTGAGGTCCACAGGGCAGCAGTACAGCGGCATAGTCAGCAGCATCCTGACGCTTCAAGGCAGAGGGTACATATTTTCCGCCTCAAAAATCCCCAATTAAATGAAATGAGGCATCTGCCGATGTCTTTGGCCAAAGATATTGCCTCTAATGGTCCTATGGCAAGTTGGAGGGGGGATTTACTCAATAAAATAAATCCTTTCAAACTATCTAAGATTAGTCTCTGGGATAGTGATGTATTCAGGTGTTCATTCTGCAATGCACGGTTATTTGAAGAAGAAAAAGGGAGGAAAAAATGGTGTTGTGGAGAGGGCGCATATAATGTCTTGGATCTTCCTCCGCTTGAAGAGCCATTCTATTTTGATCGTCGTTTTCTGGAACGCGCGCGTGCATTCAATGACCTCTTTGCATTTTGCGCACTCGAAGTGACAGGTGGGTATCGACATCCTAAAGGACTTTCTTTTTTTAAGATTGAAGGTAGGATGTACCATCAAGTTTACAGCCTGGACGATCCTGGTCAAAATTTAAAACTGATGCTGGGATCGTTCAGTTTGTAAACAGATCCCGTCTGTACATCGATGATGGTGAGGAACGCAAGAACATTGCCTTGGGTAGGTCCCTTGATGGCGGAATCACTGATAGCATTACACGTTATCTTTCTCGTGAAAATCCGTTTATCAGGGAGTTTCGTCGTTTGGCCAATGAGCCGTCAATCAACGCTCATTTAGATTTTGAATTGACGAACAGATCTACTCACGGCAATGTTCTCGGCGATAGGCAAACAGGCATTGAAGTGCACGCCGTTTTAAGTACGGATGAATCTGTCACTGAACCCCGGAGATTAACTATTTGGAAGGTTGGATCAGATCGTCCAACCTCAATTGATCTTTTGAGTCCCCTCATGGAACCCTTCCAGTATCCCCTCCTTTATCCGCAAGGCACTTTGGGTTGGCATGTTGGTCGACTTGACAACCGTGGCAAAAAGTTAACACAGTTTAACTATTCTCGTTGCCTTCTTCTTTCTCATCCTCGCTTTTCTCACCTCGGCCGTCTGTCTCAAGTGTGGCAGGTTGAGATGTTTGCGAGGTACGAGGAAGAAAAACTGCGTTATATAAAGTTTGCTCAGTCAAAGTCGGTCCAAAATGCTTTGCGGACAGGACCTCTGGATGAGCTTATTCAGGCTCAACAGGGTAATCGTACTGGTAGGCAAATTGCAGAGGATATCAATAATGACGAAACGGTTCAGGGTGAGGGCGGGGTACAGCCCGGGAAAATCTACAGTGGGTTCTGACTTGGAGATTGGAAAGTCCAAGAGACGCCAACAGGCGTCGCTTGCACCGACCATTCGCTTCGTCACGTAGTGCTCTACCTCGTCCTCCTGTTGTCCTAAAGGAGTGATGGCGATGTTTTGAAGGGAACCACCTTTCATCATGTATTTGAACAGGTACTTAATGACGCGACGAGTAGAAGCAAGCTCCAGGTTAATGTGGGCCTCGTATTTTAGTAACAACGCCGCATTGTACGGGACCACCCACCCGTCGTGGACCGTAACGGACCTTCCGCGAGATGTTATGACACCAGTATTTCTATAGTCCCGTCTGTACTGGACGAAACCTCTGTCGTCAACGAAAGTGGTCTGGCAGCAAGGTTTGGGGAAGAACTTGGTGCAGTAACCCTTTGCAGAATCCCAGCACGGGAAGTCGGTGCGATAGTCAGTGCCGCAAGGACCATGAATCATGTGTTGCAGCACCAACTTCCTGAGCCTTCCACCGGCTTCCTCCTCCGAGGGGATGTCTGCGCGAATCACGGAGTCGATTTCGTGCGCTTGAACTGGACCGTCTCCGTCAATCTTGAAAACAATATGAGCGTGAGGAAGCCCCCTCATTTGCATCTCGATGACGTAAACGATATAGCTCGTGCGCCCGAACATCGCTCCGCTGCGCAGATCTCGGAGAAGTTCAAGCAGTTTGATCTGGAAAATTCTGAGAGCCGTGCTAGGTTCACTGCGCCCAGTTTCGTGGGGACAGGCTTTCTTATTTTCCTCCCAAGTCGCGCTGTACGTAAACGTAAGAAAATACGTTGGTGAGCCCAGGCGCGAGACCAGAGCCATTGAATTCTCATAGTGAATTTTCATGTACCTAGGCCCACCGGTAAACGTACTTGGGAGGTAAATCTTTCCAGGCTGCGCTCCACCTTCACCCTGGATGGTTTCGTCACGGCCGATGTCATCCATGACCTGCCTTCCTGCCAGACCCCCATGTTGTGCATTGACGAGTTCGTCCAGTTGTCCTATCCGCATTGCATTTCGGGCTGAGGATTTCGTTTGGCAAAACTTAATAAATCGGAGTCGTTCCTCTTCAAATCTCGCGAACATCTCGACCTGCCAAGCTTGCGAAAGACGGCCGAGATGCGAGAAACGAGGGTTGGATAACAAAAGGCAACGCGAATAATTGTACTGTGAAAGCTTTTTCCCTTTGTTATCCAACATTCCGACGTGCCAGCCCAAAGTACCTTGCGGATAGAGCAGTGGGTACTGGAAAGGTTCCATGAGAGGACTGAAGAGGTCGATTGTGGAAGGCCTTTCAGAACCCACTTTCCAGACAGTAAGTCTCCGTGGTTCTACATCCGCCTCGTCAGTGCTAAGCACTGCGTGCACTTCAACTCCAGTTTCCCTGTCGCCAAGAACGGGGCCATGAGTAGCTCGACTTGTCACTTGGAATTCCAAACGAGCATTCACCGATTCCTCATTGCTTAATCGCCTAAACTCATTAATGTATGGATTTAAGGAGTATAAGTACTCGGTAATGGAGTCGATGATGCTGGAGTCAAGCGACCTACCCAAGGCAATGTTCCGGCGCTCTTCGCCGTCGTCAATATAGAGGCGGCACCGGTTAACAAGCTGGACGGCACCTTCATCAGTTTTGAACTTTTGGCCGGGAGCATCCAAACTGTACACCTGGTGGTACATTCTACCTTCAATTTTAAAGAAAGAAAGACCTTTAGGATGCCGGTATCCACCGGAAATTTCGAGGGCGCAGAAAGCAAAAAGGTCGTTGTAGGCGCGCGCTCTGTCGAGGAAAGAGCGGTTAGAGTAAAATGGGGCATTAAGAGGGGGCAATTTCAATACATTGTATGAACCCCCGCCACAACACCATTTTTTCCGATCCTCTTCTTCCTCGAACAGAAGTGCTTGACAATGAGGACAGACAAATACATCGTCACTCCAGAGACTGATCTTTTTCAATTTGTAAGCGTTTATATGATTTAATAGATCACCGCTCCAATGGGCCATAGGGCCATTAGTAATAATACGCCGAGCAAGTGAGGCAGGCAAGTGACGGAGCTCGTTGAGCTTTGGGTTAACAAGGCGAAACAATCTTTTTCTTTGGTTTGATGCACCATCGTGCGAGTCCTCATAGCGTTGCACAGCAGCCCTGTTGACCTCCGGATGCTGTTGGCTGTAACGCTGAGCAGCATCTCTATGGACCTCCGGATGCTGTTGGCTGTAACGCTGAGCAGCATCTCTGTGGACCTCAGGATGCTGTTGGCTGTATCTCTGAACAGCATCTCTGTGGACCTCAGGATGCTGTTGGCTGTAACGCTGAACAGCATCTCTGTGGACCTCAGGATGCCGTTGGCTGTAACGTTTAACAGCATCTCTGTGGATCTCAGGATGTTCTGCTACGTACCGGCGAACAGCGTCACGGTTGATTTTAGGGTTCCGTTGCCTGTAACGCCTTTGTGCCTCTCTCAATTGCTCTTGTCTTGTGGTAGTCAAGACTTTGGGGCGTCCACGCTTAACCTTTTTTGGCCTTCCAATGGCTTTGCGTTTTACTACACTTTTTAGAGGAGATAAAATCACTCTAGGACTTACATTTAACTTAGAGTCTAAAAAGTTCCTTCGCTTACTTGACCTTGGTGGTGTATTCATAACAGGTGGTAAGGTAGATAAAGCCCTTGAAACCGGTTGAATGCACTCTATGTGTTGTCTAAGGATGAGCCGAGTAATGGAGAATTGCCTCGCAATTCCATCAAGAGCCGCGTTTGACAACAACAACGAGGCCAGTGATGGATAACTGAAGCATTGAAACAGCCTTGCCAGGTTGTTGTTGTCATTCGCGATGTCATATTGACGGCTCTCGTTCACTGGGTGAGGATCAAACAGGTACAGCTGTGAGTCGGAACGCCAAAACGCAACTGTAACTGTTTGTCCAGTGAACAGAAACCCCATTTCTCGGCTGTCCTCGCCCATTAAGCCTTCCAGCACATTGGCCAGAGACATAACGGTGACCCCTAAATCATCCACTGTCACTGGGTAGAGGGCGTCGTGCACAACAGTGTTCTCCACAACGTCGACGGGCTGTCCCCGAATAGAGAATCCCTGGGGAAGTTCGTCGGTTGCCAAGTAAAGCCCGTCACCAATACGATTCTCATCTCTTAATGTCCTGTAAACAAGATCACCAGTTATGAGAATCGTATCGATGCCCGCTGTAGTGAATTCCAACCCAAGGGTCTTCCAAGCAAGGGCACAAGCAGATATCGCAGTACATTGAGTATTCCTGCTAGTTGGAAACCTCTGCTCGTCCCCCTGATGGAAAGATCCCTGGGCGACACATGCGAATGACATGTGCACGTTATTAAGCTCAAATGATGAAGAATCCATAATCGAATTACAGCAGTCACAAAGAGAGACCGTTGAAGGAGTGTGGAATTGGACGACTCTGTTATATGAGGGAACCAGTTTGTCATAATAAAGGCGAGAACCTAAAACGTTTATTTGCGATCGCTGACTTATTTTGGAAATAATTATTTGTAAAGAGGATTATTATCTTTTTGATTTGATTAATGTGTCTATTTATTTTGTAAAAGAACACGGTTTAGGAAATTATATATATTTTACGCGATAAAAACTTTTGCCGCTGTGGTTAAAAAGCCGTACTGCGTTACCGACATTCTATTGACAACTAAAGTTGGTAACAAAGTTTATTACTATTCTTGGCTGGTACTGCGGTTAGACCTAATTGAGTTTATAATATCCACCAAATTTCTGGTATATAAGTGCAATACGATAAATGAAAATATTGAAATACTGTTTTTTAAGCATTTTTTAATTTATTAAGTTCGCCATTTTTAGGGACAAAAAGGGTGGGATACGGCAAATTTTTAAAAATAAAATATAACCGTTAAAAATATATATCGATAATAGTGGTACTTTAATTATTTTAATCTGAATCACAAAAACTATACGTGGAAATGTTATCAGAATTAAGTATTTTTCTTTTTTTTTCATAAACTTAGATTTCATTTGACCAATTGCGAGCACCATAGTATGACCGAGTTGAGTCTATAGTTTGTACTAAGTTTCAGGCATCTGTGTGCATTAGTGGTAAATAAAAAATATTGAAGACATTTTGAAAGTACGCCCCTTTTTAAGGGTGAAGGGGGCTAGATACGCCAAAATGTCAGAGGACCAAACTTGTAGAGCGTCTGTAATAGAACATACTAACGGCGAAATTTATATCGATATAGCAGTATGTTGACGGGTATGAAATGAATTACAAACACTTCACATGAAAAAACGTTAAGAATTTTGTGTTATTACAATTGTTTTGGACTAAACTCCAAATGAAAATGGCATAAAGCTACTACTATAGAAAGAACCTGTTCAGGTCATAATATAAATAGAAATTCATGTATATATATATATTACATAATAGTAAATGAAAATATAAAAATAGCGCAATTTTTGCGAAAAATTTTAGAAATTTTGAAAGTACGCCCCTTTTTAAGGGTGAAGGGGGTGAGATACAACAAAATTTCATAGGACCAATCTTGTAGAGAGTTTAATTCCCAACTAACGATTTTCCCTCAGATTCGAGTTAGGACCTCTCGTTCAAAAGTTACAGCAAAAATAGCAAAACCTTACAAATTCGGGTTACCGGTTTCCGCCCTTCGTTATTTTTTTGGGGGGGGTTGAAATGAAAAATTGTCAGTTTTCAGACTTTTCCCGGAGGTATCAGACCTTCAGCCACCCGCATGCCAAAAATCACATTTCTTGCTAACCCGGAAGTGGTTTAGAATTTTGATAGATGAGTCAGTCAGTCAGTCAGTCAGTGAGTTCCACATGGGGCTGTATATATTATAGACTCGCCTACGGCTCGATGGGGGCTCCGCCCCCATGCCCCCTATAATGGTTCCACTGAGGTTTTAGTAGTCGATAATACGAATCGATGCCGAAAGGAAATTGCCGTTGGTAGTTTAGAGGAAGATTAAAAAATACGTGGAAACGACGAATAGTCAAGTAAATTAAAGTTTTAGTACCGATGGACGAACGCGATATTATCAATAAAAGAGATGTCGAAAAATGAACTTTTACAAGCTACCTAGTTAGATTAATTTAATTTGTTAATAATTTACAAAGTCTCAAGTCCTGGGACTCCGTCCCTCTGAACACCTAGGGGTTGCCCTGAATTCATTTTATTCTCAGGCATTTAACAAAATAAAGATTAAAGCTCTAAATTGGTCTTATGACGTAGCGGCTATAGATTCTTAAAATGTAAAATGTTTCATATAAGTAATCTTTATATTTAAAATATGTTTCTTAAAATACCCGGAGTCTTCCGTGAAACCAATCCATTTGGAAGTTGAAGCTAAGAGTAGGACAATAATAAAAGAGAAAAAAATTTAATCTACGAATGCAATTAGAAAATGCCATTTAAAACGAAATAAAGAAACTTTGTTACGTGGCAGACTCCCCTCCTTAAAAAATCCTACTATACGCAAGAGTCAATGATGCGGGAGGGGGGTCTTAAAAATGTATTAGAAAACACCAAATAGTATATAAAATATATTAATATAGTGCAATTTTTGTGAATGAATGAAAATTTTCATAGTACACCCTTTTAAGGGAGAAGGATTTGAGATATGGCAAAATGTCAAATGACCAATATTGTAGACCATCTAAAATAGAATGTAACACCAGTATAAATATATTTATATAATTATGCATTTACCACATTTAAATAAATCGTTAATACTATTATAAAAATATTAATAATTGCGTGTTTTCACAGTTTTTTTTTACAATCTTTGATATTGGCCAATGGCTGTTCCTATAGTAAGACCTATATAAGTGCATAAAATATACTAAATATGAAGCATCTATATGCTATAATAGTAAACAAAAAATATTCAAATAGATCAATTTTTGTGAAAAAATTCAAATTTTTTTAAAGTATTCCCCTTTTAAGGGTGAAGGGGGTGGCATACCCCAAAATTGCACACATCCGAACTTATAGAGCTTCTAAAATAGAATATTATACTGACCAAATACATATCGTTGTAACAAAAATATTTACCAGCTTTTACTGAATTACAAAAAAGACGCATAAAAATGTTAAGAATTCTATTTTTTACGATCTTTTTGGGGTAAAATTAAATAAAAATTGATCAATAGCTGACACTATATAAAGACCTAGTCAAGGTGAGTATATGTACTAAATTTCAGGCATCCATGTGCCATTGGAGTAATACAAAACATTAAAGTAACGCATTTTTGCGAAAGAATATCGATATTTAGCAAGTATGCCCCTTTTTACGGTTGAAGATGGTGAGATAGGTCAAAATTTTACAGGATTGAACTTGTAGAGCGTCTAAAATTAAACATAAAACTGGAAAAACATTTATCAATATTGCAGTATATTTCGCAGATTTAAGTGATTTACAAACACTTTACATGAAAAAATGTTAATAAATTTGGGATTTTCCAATTTTTGGACTTAAATTTGATTGAAATTGGCCAATGGTTGCTACTATAGTAAGAATTAATTAAGTCTATAATATTTACTAAGTTTCAGGCATCTTTGTGCCATAATAGTAAATAAAAAAATATTAAAACAGCGAATTTTTTGTGAAAGAATTTACAAATTTTTTAAATTACACCCCTTTTTAAGGGTGAAGGGGGTGAGATACGCCAAAATGTCACTTGACCAAACTTGTAGAGCGTCTAAAATAGAATATAGTAACTGCATAACATATATCGATATAGCAGTATATTCACCAGGTTAAAGTGAATTACAAACACTTCACAAGAAAAACGTTAAGAATTTTTTGTTTTAAAAATTTTTTTTGGACTAAACTCCGAATGAAAATGGCAAAAAGCTACTACTATAGAAAGGACCTGTTGAGGCCATAATATAAATAGAAATTCATGCATATATATTACATAATAGTAAATAAAAATATCAAAATCGCGCTATTATTGCGAAAATTTTTAGAAATTTTGAAAGTACGCCCCTTTTTATGGGTGAAGGGGGTGAGATACAGCAAAATGTCACAGGACCAATCTTGTAGAGCGTTTAATTCCCAACTAACGATTTTCCCTCAGATTCGAGGTAGGACCTCTCGTTCAAAAGTTACAGCGAAAATAGTAAAACCTTACAAATTCTGGTTACCGATTGCCACCCTTACTTATTTTTTTTAGGGGGTTGAAATGAAAGATTGTCGGTTTTCTGGATTTTCCCGGGGATATCAGACTTCAGGCCACCTGTATGCAAAAAATCACGTTTCCAGCTCACCCGGAAGTGGTCTAGAATTTGTATAGATGAGTCAGTCAGTGAGTCAGTTACACATGGGGCTGTATATATTATTGACTCGCCTACGGCTCGATGGGGGCTCCGCTCCCATGCCCCCTTAGGAGTGTCCCTAAATTCGTAAATTAATAAAAAGTCAAGTATGAAATTGGTTAGTTCCACGGAAGAACTGAACAGCCAAGACAGTAACAAAACCGTTTAATACACACAATTCACAATCGATAGTTAAAAAAGCTATGAAAATCTCCTATGAATCGGTTTTAATAACTCTTCGTAGTTAAAATTTGTTAAAATATTTTGAGTGTGATATAATAATTATTTATTCTGGGTGTTATGCTGAATGGAGGGTCCACTCCCTAATTTGTTGCCCCAATTCCGTAATTTATGTAAAAATTTGATGCAGTGAACGGGCTTGTTGAGGGTTATAAACTCCAATATGTTCGCTGAATTAGTTTGTAAATAAAAAAGTCGAGTGTTAAACAGGTTAGCTTTACCAAAGAAGTGCACAAACAAGACAGTAACAAAAGGCTAATGCACACTTCTCACAATCAATAATAATTAAAGCTTTTAAATTCGTCAAAAATTTTTGCAATAAATCAGTGAAAACAATAAAATAACATTAAAATGAAATAATATAAAATCTGATAAACGAGATAGAAATCACAAAAGACTCCAAAGTTTTAAAAAGATTCCCTAAAATCCGAGGAGGAATTTACTAAAAGTATGTAAATTAGTAACACCAGCCCCGACAATAGCTAAATTCATATTTTTAATTGTCTCTTAAAAGAAGGTAAGGTCCCAAAAAAATTTCAAGTTTTCGGTAACTATTCTGGTCCTGTAATAAATCTGTTTTGAGAGCTAATGTGTAGAGATACGGCAAAATGTTCTGAAAACTGTAAGCCATTAATAAAATATTTCAGTCATATTCAGCAACATTTTTCGATAGGATCAATCGTTTTGTCAGTAGAGTGGAAAAACTGAAAACGCGATTGCACAAAAATTAATCTGGAGATTTACGCAATTGGTGCGATGTACGACAAAAAGTCACAGGACCAAAATCGTAGTTCATCCAATTCAGTACCGTAGTAGTCTCAAATCTATGAAAGGCCTAACCGTTTAGCCGCTAGAGTTGAAATATACTAAAATTACGATTTCTCTAGTTGGCCAAAAGCCACTACTTATTTATCACAAAACTGGGAAAAAGTGAAAAATGTATTTTGAGAGTAAACGGAAAGAGATACGGCAAAGTATGTTAGAATCAAAATTGTAGATATTAAAAAGATCTATAAAAGTTGTCATTTAAACATTTTTGTAGGACAAACCATTTAGTCGCTAGGGCCCTAAATCTAAATATAAATTTCACAAAAATCAGTTTGGAGGGTTAACGGTGCGATGTACGACAAAAAGTCAAAGGACCAAAATTGTAGATCATCCAATTCCCTATCGTAATATGCTCTAATATTTCAGATAAGACTAACCGTTAGGCCACTAGAGCTGAAATACTAAAATTACGATTTTTCTAGTGGACCAGAACCGGTGTTTTCCCACTACTTACGTTCACAAAATCTGGAAAAAATGAAAAATGAATTTTGTGAGTAAACGAGTAGAGATACGGCAAAATATATAAGGGGCAAAATTGTAGATATTAAAAATATCTATCGAAATAAACCATAAAAAATTTCTTACGACCATTCGTTTAATCACTAGAGCCCAAAAACCGAAAACGGCATTTCATTAAAAACGCTCTGGAGGCTTAACGGTGCGAGATACGATAAAAAGTCAAAGAACCGAAATTGTAGAAAACTAAATTCCCTATCGTAGTATTGTTCTCAGATTTTAGATAGGACGAAGCGTTTGGCCGCTAGAGCCAAAAAACTAAAATTACAATTTCGGAAGTCCGCCATTTTGAATTTTTTTTAGTAGGTTAAAACTACAAATTTGCAAGTTTAAGATTTTATACTTAGCATTGACCGTTCAGGCTAGACGTATGCCAAATTTCAAGTATCTAGCTTAAACCGTTACGTCAGAAATTCGTATCCCATATAAGTGAGTCAGTCAGTCAGTTACACATAGGGCTGTATAGTTTATTAGACTCGCCTACGGCTCGATGGGGGCTCCGCCCCCATGCCCCCTCAGGGGTTGCCCAGAAATTCGTTAATTGTTGTTTAAGTCGCATATAATGAACAGAATACATATAAATATAAGAGTTTGTAAATGAGCAAAATAGCAAAATAAATGAGTTTGTCATTTATTTATAACATAAATTAACTCCCACGACTGCAGAAATAACCTAAATTTGAACTTATGCAACTAACTCAATCTAAGGAATGAAAATATATTCGCCTACGGCTCGTTTTCAGAGACTCTTTTCCCAAACCCCCACCCTAATTCCCCCGAATTCTATAAAGGTTAATGGAGCTGTGAATAAATTTATTATGTTGTTGTATACGTATTTACTTAAAATTATAAAATACGTATAAATAAATATATGAAAAAATTAAATGGATTAATTGCATAAAAAATGTGCAGTAGATCATCGAAAACAATGAAAAATTCCATTAAAACAAAATAATTGGAAATCTTAACAAAGTGGATAAAACTTGCCAAAAACCCCCTTTATTTACAAAAATACTATTCAGTTACTATCCTTCAATTAGTTATGTTGAAATTCCAGGGAATAACATAACGATCCAGTAATATTGAACATACAATGATAAATACATAATGTAATATTGGCATTCATTGCAATTCCTTCATTTCAGTTTTTAATGGTGTAAAACTTTTAAATATACCTAATTTCCTAAAAAATTACTGTCAAGGCAAATAAAAAAACTTCAAGCTTCTAAATACAATAATACAGTAGTTACTAACAAAAGTATGTTAAATAATGGTTAAAATATTAAAATTACCATGCACATCAAAGGACGTATGTTTTAGCCGTAGGACCAGGCCAGTAAATAACAATCAAAGTAAAACAATCAGTTGCTTGATATAGCAATTCGTTCCGACTCACAGTCAAAAGAAGAATAAGTGATATTGAAAATCATCATGATAATTTTTAAGTTTGATAATTTAATTGATATTGGTACTGTGCAAGATATGTCTATGTGCAAAGTGGAGGTTCTGAGTAAAATATTATAGTAGTTGTAAAATTACGTCTACATGGGGTAAAATTCCCCACAAAAATAAATAAACATTTAATTATGTTTAATTGTGTAGACTGGGGGGCAAAAATTAATAGAACCTAACTTGTAGTAACTTGAAAGATGTTCGCGAGGATTGCCTCAGATGTTATAATTTGGCCGCTAGAGTAGAAAAAAATAATGTCATATTTATTTTGGGTAAAAATGTTTGGTCGCTAAATTTTGAAATCAGATAGTTTTCTGGGGCAGGAAATAAAAAAGCTTTTTTATTTTAAATGAAAATACTGTACTGCCACCTTTTTAAATTAAACATTAACTTAGTACGCACTAAAAGATAAATAAATCAATTGTGTAATCTGCTATTTTAGTTAAAATTTTTGTTGATTTGTAAAATTTAATTTAGCATGCTATCAGGTAAAGTCAATGATGTACTTCCTAATGAGTTCGTTAGAAATTAAGTGCCATCCCAAATAAAGAACCAATTTTTGGGAGGACTATAAATATGATACGGTCTTACCGGGTGTCCCATACCAACCTTGCACCTCTTTTAAAATTATACAAAAAAAAAAAACAAATTGTGCCGTTGTAGGTAAACATATTTTGCTCTGTTGATTGACACTGATTTCAATACAGAGGGGACCAGACGTAATTTTGAAGCAACTTTAAAATTTAATATTTTAAACCCTAATCATACTGATTTAGAATAATAAATAGCATGACATTATTTTTTTTTAACTGGGGAAAATTTAACATATATTATGTCTGAACATTTTACATATAACAGAACTTACCAAACATGTAAATGTCTAAGAACCCCATTTAAAATAATATACCATCATAAAACATCAATTATCATTTGACACTGATTTCAATCCAGAGGGGACCAGACGTAATTTTGAAGCAACTTTAAAATTTAATATTTTAAACCCTAATCATACTGATTTAGAATAATAAATAGCATGACATTATTTTTTTTAACTGGGGAAAATTTAACATATATTATGTCTGAACATTTTACATATAACAGAACTTACCAAACATGTAAATGTCTAAGAACCTCATTTAAAATAATATACCATCATAAAACATCAATTATCATGTGATTAGTTTTACTAAACATTTAAATACATGTTCATTAATCTCCGTCATGTTGTAAATTTAATAAAAAAAACATTTTGGACAAACTGACAATTTAAAAGAATCTAAGACATTTTTGTGCCGAGACATTTTTGCTTAACCTAAAATGCTCAGAGAAGAATGAGGAAAATCTAAATTTCAACCTCAAATATTCAATAAACTGCTAAAATTACGCGTACAAGATAAAATTGTAAAGTTTTCTTAAAAACCGTGTAAAACTAAAAAAATTATTTAAAGTGAGAGTTTGTATTTGACATCAGTGACTTCCGGTCTGGAGAGGTAATTTCAGATACACCCTGTACATTGAAATTACTCTCGGTGGATAGACCGCTTTACCTACAGGGTGTTTCAGAACTCCCTACCAATATTCTAGGGCATTGTTCCTGGGTTAAAAACATATCTAAATATCATATTTAAATTGTCCGGAAGTCTTAAGTTACTCACACAGTCGCCATTTTGTTTTTTACACATAATAATTTTTATTTCCGTAATGGACGGTTGTATTCAGATCATATTTAGTATAAATCTTTATCATACCAATGTACATTTCCAAGAAAAAAAAATAATTTTTTCCATTGTATATTTTCAAAATGGCGGCCATTTTAAATTTTCAAACTCAAATATCTCAAAATCGGTAAATTATATAAAAATTTTACAAGACACAAAAAAGTTGCCAAATTAAATTACCTAACCAATGGTGCCAAGTTTGTAAGGATCTGAGAACAAAAAACGGAGTTATTGCGATTTTTCTTCATAAAAACGTGGATTTTGCATTGAATTTAATGCAAATAAGGTCATTTTAACAGCAAAATCAATGTTTTTTATGAAGAAAAATCGCAATAACTCCGTTATTTGTTGTCAGATCCTTACAAACTTGGCACCATTGGTTAGGTAATTTAATTTGGCAACTTTTTTGTGTCTTGTAAAATTTTTATAAAATTTACCGATTTTGAGATATTTGAGTTTGAAAATTTAAAATGGCCGCCATTTTGAAAATATACCATGGAAAAAATTAATTTTTTTCTTGGGAATGTACATTGGTATGATAAAGATTTATACTAAATATGATCTGAATACAACCATCCGTTACGGAAATAAAAATTATTATGTGTAAAAAACAAAATGGCGGCTGTGTGAGTAGCTTAAGACTTCCGGACAATTTAAATATGATATTTAGATATGTTTTTAACCCAGAAACAATGCCCTAAAATATTGGTAGGGAGTTCTGAAACACCCTGTATAAAGGCACAATTGGTTAATGTTATAAAATTTCTTAAAAAGGGTGTTTCGGTAATCCGCGACTCCCAGTATGTTGGCAATTTTCTCAATAATACAGGTCGGTAAGTTTAGTTCTCGCTTGGGAATCACTCTGTAGTAAGTGATATATAGGAGATCTACTTTACCGTCATTAGACGAATTCCTGATACCCCGATGAGTGAGTGAGTGAGTGAGTGAGTTACACATTCGGGAGTTTATAATATAACACGTTCATCTTGAAGGGAAGCAACACGTCTGTTTTCGACCGGAAGACTTGGTAGACGCGATCAGTAGAACGAGCTCTAAGTTGATATTGTACTTCAACAGACCTCCCGGCGAGATGTTTGACTCGGTTACTTACCAGTCTTTCTATGAGAATTATATTATACACGCCAAACGTCCAGCCATTCAACCTGTGTACGACCATCCTGACGGAAAGCACTTCGTCACGGCTCGCCAGCGTGGAGAGAAGGTGTGTAGGTTGTTTTGGATCCCGCCGAATCGCGGGGAGCTCTACTATCTTCGGATGCTCTTGATGTCGACACCTTGCCGAGGCTATAATGACCTCCTTTCACGCGGCGGACCTGAATGCCGCACATTCCAGGAAGTCTGTCGTCGTCTCGGCCTGGTGGAAGACGAACAAGAGTACCGCGAAGCGCTGCGCGAAGCCTCTAGTTTCATGGTTGGTCGGAGGCTCCGCTCCTTCTTCGTGCTCCTCTGCAACATGGGGGCTCCTGCAGCTATTCTGTGGGAGGCCTTCAAGAACTCCCTTTGCGAGGACCACTTAGACAGGAACCCTGCTGACCCTGAATTGGCCTTCAAACTGGCATTGATCGAGATCGATCGTGGTTTGCGTCGACAGGGATTATGTTTGGTCGATTGCGGACTCCCGGATGTGAGGGATGACACGACGGAATTGGGAAGGGAGCTGTTGGAATTCAGCGAGAACCAACAGCGGGCGATTGTCGAAGAATGGGAACCGCGACTGTCAGAAGACCAGAGCCGTGTTCTTCAATACGTACGTTCCCTTCTTCACAGGCAAGGCGCCCGCCAATCCTCAAGGGCCATCTTCCTAGACGGTCCTGGAGGTTATGGTAAGACCTCCCTTCTCCGTGCCATACTCGCGTATGTGCGAAGTTGTCGTCACGTCGCTCTTGCCGTCGCCAGTTCGGGTATCGCCGCCAGTAACATGCCGGGTGGTTCAACCGCGCATAGCATGTTCCGGCTTCCGCTCGACCTCGGTGACGGTACTGGCGTTTGGAACATCTCCAACGGTTCCCAGCGCGCAGAACTGATCAGAGCATCACAGCTCATCGTCTTTGACGAGGCCCCGATGGCCCACCGTTACATTTTCGAGATCCTCGACCGATCTCTTCGGGATCTTATGAACTGTGACGAGCCATTCGGGGGAAAGATCTTTCTGTGCTCTGGGGATTTCCGTCAGATCGCACCCGTTGTTGTTAAAGCACGTACGCCATCCGACGTAGTGTGCGTTTCTCTTCGGGCTTCGCGTCTGTGGAGATCGTTCCGAGTTTTTACGCTGACGACACCGCACAGGACGAGCAGTTCCAGCGAATACTCTGAATTCCTCCTTCGTGTAGGAAACGGAACTGTTCCGTCAAAAACTTTCGGGGAGGGCAGACTGTGCGATAACCTTATCCCCTTGACAGGGGTGAGGTTTATCACGTGTCTGGATGCCCTAATTGAAAACATATTCCCTCTCGACGTACTCTGCGATCCCGATCAATGTTCTCGTCGTGCGATCATCTCAACTCTGAATGCGAACGTCACCGAGATGAACAATATCGTTTTGAATTCGGTCGAAGGTCGCCTTCATGAGTTGCGTAGCGCCGACACTGTGGACAAGGAGAACGATGACGAGCTCGGCGTCGAAGTCCCCCTGCTGAACCAGGCTACAGGCAAGGGTGTCCCTGATCACGTCCTACGTCTTAAGGTCGGATCAGTGTGTCTCATCATGAGGAACTTGAATATCGCCGACGGATTGGTTAACGGTACTAAAGTAATCGTGACGGCAATCTCAAACCGTCTGATTACTGTTAGACGCCCCCACGACACGGTACCTATCGGCATTCCCCGGATCGTCTTTAGATTTCCGTTAGTGGAAGGCTCGCCGTTATACGTCCGTCGACGTCAGTTCCCTCTGATGCTGGCATACTCTATGACCGGCCATAAAAGTCAAGGTCAGACTATCGACCGTGTCGGAGTCGACCTTCGCAGTGACTGTTTCACACACGGCCAATTGTACGTCCTGCTCAGTAGGGTTCGCAGCCCTGACGACATCGTTGTTCTTGTCCACCCTGATAGGGTATCGGAAGGAGTCGCCTACACGAAGAACATCGTGTTTGATGAACTTCTTCGTTAGTCCCAGATTTGACTAAGCAGTAGGCTAGGGGGTCTGCTTTATCAAAACTTCCCCGGCGGATTTTGACTACGGCAGTACGATAAGGGGCCTGCCTCATCAAAAGTCCCTGCTGTTTTTATTTTTGTTTTGAATTGTGTGTTTGATTTGTTTTTGGGTATGCAGCAGAGACAAGTGGAACTGCTTAACATACTACCCGGTGTGTTTTTAGATTTAAGATTTGAACTTATTTCGCAGAGGCGAGGGTAACTGCGTATCAACCTGCCCGGTGTGTTTTAGATTAAGGATTTGTAAATATTGTACATATGGTCTCTGGTTTCCCGGCCTCCCCGTGGCGAGACTGGATACGCCGAACTAATAATAGGTTCTGGCTAACTGACAGGGAAACAAATTAACTATACAACATGCAGTTTTATTTTTTTATTTTACTTTTACCAACTACTACAATTAAACTACTTCAACTACTACTTAAACTAAACTTTTACCAACTATACCTTAACTATCATAAACTACCTTACTACTTTAACTATCACACTTTACCTAAACTATAATTTACCTTACCTATGTTAACTACCTTACTACTTTAACCAACTGTACTTAAACTAAACTACAATTACTACTTAAACCTACTTACCTACTTACCCACTATTCCTCGTTCCTTACTCCATTACTATTCAAACTCGATTTATTTAACTATTCATCGTTTCTACGTATACTTCAATTTTCCTCCAAACTACTAACAACATTTTTCTCTGGGCATCGATTCTATTTATCAACTACTAATAATTCGGCGGAACCGGCCTGGGGGTATGGGGGCGGAGCCCCCATCGAGCCGTAGGCGAGTCTAAATTATATACTCCCGAATGTGTAACTGACTCATCGGGGTATCAGAAAATGTCGGTAAAGTAGATTAAGCGGTAAGTTTAGTTCTCGCTTGGGAGTTACTGAGTAGTAAGTGATATATGGGAGTTTGCAGTCACTTAGTGCCGTTGGATTCTATGACCGTGAGAGTTTCGTATATTTAAAATTTAACATCACGTGTCAGCTTGTTCCAATTTATGATGGCGTTTCAGTGTATTGCTGCTGGTACCTTCCTCCAAGGTGACAGTCGCTTTCCTCCCGAAAGTAACAATGCTCAGTGCATGGCTAATTCAGCCTGTGCTTTGGCTTGGAACTTTTTGGGGGGAGCGTTCACTGGATCTACCATCGACGAGATCCTATTATCAGGAGATCGTCTGTACGTAAACTCCCGCTCTGAGAATGGTGTGTCTCATAGGTTTCTTCTTCCTGAGGAACTCTGTGCGTCATTTACCGTTATGAACGAGGACGTTACCATTGTGGAAACTTCCTTCGTCATGAATGATCTATATCCAATTAATTATGATTCTTTTGATGAAGCCGTACAATATCTGTCAGCTATCTTGGATGCTGAGTTAGCCGAACAGTCTGATAATGAAGGCTTTCTGTTCACTGGCCAACATGCAACAGTGGCTTTTTGGCATAGTCAAGGGTTACTGTTCGTGTTTGATTCTCATGCTGTCAACGCTGAACGTAAAAGAGATCTAAACCCTGACGCTAATCGGGCACGTCTATTTCAGTGTGACAACTCTCTGTCCCTGGCATATTTACTATTGGTAAATGCTTCGTTAGATGGGTGCCAGAGGGAATACAACATTACTAAGCTAAGCTTCGCTCGGCGAGCAAGTAGAGAATTAGTTGACCTTCCTTTGCAGATACCAGAGTTTGATGATGAATTGCACACTTTAAATCAAGAGGTTGTTATGTCCCCCTTTTCTAAGCAGATTAAGAGTAAAACATGTCGAGAAATACCTCAAAAGGCTAAGCGTGGGCGACCCAAGAGTCTCGACGACAACACTCGCGCTGAACAATTAAAGGCGGCAAAAAACGTTATCGCGAGAAACACCCAGAAAAGCGAAAAGATGAAGCTGCTAGGCACAGGCAACGACACCCTGAGGTCAACAGGGCCGCTGTTGAACGATACTCTCAACAGCACCCTGAGGTCCACAGGGCAGCAGTACAGCGGCATAGTCAGCAGCATCCTGACGCT